>JAQQAC010002629.1:24786547-24891045 GCA_029783875.1 Phataginus tricuspis | reverse complement strand
TGAAAACGTAAGAAGGTACCAAACGGAAGTCACAGAACTGAAGAATACAATAGCCGAATGGAAAAGAAATACACTAGAGGGCTTCAACAGCAGACCAGCTGAAGCAGAAGAATGGATTAGTCAACTCGAAGACAAGGCAACGGACCTCACCCGATCAGAGCAGCAAGAAGAAAAAAACGAGAAAAAGTCAGGAGAGCTTCAGGAACTTACACGGCAACACCAAGCACACCAACATTTACACTATACGCTCTCATGAGGAGACAGAGAAAGGGGCAGAAGTATTATTTGAAGAAATAATGGCTGAAAACTCACATAACCTGGGTAAGAATATAGGCATCCAGATCCAGAAAGCCCAGAGAATTCCCTATAAGATGAACCCAAGGACAGCCACACCAAGACACATAATTAAAATGCAAACGTTACAGATAAAAGAGAATATCAAAAGCAGCAAAAGGAAAACAAACTGTTGTGTAAAAGGCCGTCAGCAGATTTCTCAGCAGAACTTTTGCAGGTCTGAAGGGAGTAGCCTGATAGTCAAAGCAGGAAACTTCCAACCAAGAATACCTGGCAAAGTCATCCTTTAGAATGGAAGGAGGGAGAAAGAGCTTTCCAGACAGACAGCAAGTAGAGGGGTTCATCACCACTAAACCAACCTTACAAGAAATGCTGAAAGGACCTCTTCAAGCTGAAAAGAAAGGGCACTGATTAGTAACAAGAAAATATATGAACGTTTAACTATTACTGAAAAAGTTATCATATAGTAAATGTAGTGGATTAATTTTAAAGCTAGTGTGGAGCTTAAAAGACAAAAGTAGCAAAAATAACCATGATTACAATAATTACTTAAGGGACACACAAGATAAAAAGATGTAAAATGTGACATCAAAAACAATGAGGGAGGAGAGAGTAAAAATACTGAGCTTTGGAGTGGAATCAAACTTAAGTTATTATCAACTTTAAATGGACTGTGAAAGATAAAAGTTGTTATATGTGAGCCTCATGGTAACCACAAAGCAACAACCTATAGTAAATACACAGAAGATGAAGCGGAAAGACTCAAGCATACCGCTAAAGAAGCCACCAGACCTTAAAGGGGAAGAACAAGAGGAGAAAGGGACAGAGTGGGACCAAAGAACAGCCAGAAAGCAATTAACAATAACAGTACATACGCACCTGTCAGGAATTACTCTAAGGGTAAATGGACTAAATTCTCCAGTCAAAACACACAGAGTCACTGAATAGATAAAAAATACACATATGTAAAAAATAAAAACAAGACCCATCTATATGCTGCCTATAAGAGACTCGCTTCAGATGTAAGGACACACCAACTGAAAGTGAAGGAAGCACCTGAATATGTACATGACACATTAGATCAGATGGACTACACAGACATTTATGGACATTTCATCTAAAAGCAGCAGAATACACATTCTTCTCAAGAGCACATGGAACATTTTCCAATACAATGCAAATGTAAGGCCAAAAAACATGTCTTAATAAAGTTAAGAAGACTGAAATTCCATCAAGCATCTTTTCCAACCACATCACCATCTTTTCTCGTTATGAGACTAGAAATTAATTGCAGGAAAAATTCACAAATACATGGAGATTAAACAACATGTTACTGAACAACCAAAGGGTCAAAGAAGAAATCAATAGAAAATCAAAAATTCCTTGACACAAATGACAATGGAAATGAAACATAACCAAATTTACGGGATTCAGCCAAAGGGGTTCTGTTAGGGAAGTCCATCGTGATAAATGTCTACTTCAAGAAACAAAAAAATCTCAACTAAACAGCCTAACTTTACACCTCAAGGAACTAGAAAAAGAAGAACAACATCTAAAATTAGTAGAAGGAAGGAAATAAAAATCAGAGCAGAAATAAATAAATAGAGACTCAAAGAATAATAGAAAAGATTTTAAAAATGAAGAGCTGGCTTTTGGATTGATTATTAAAACCTGAACATCATAGAGAACTAATGTTAAATGATGTTAGTAGATCAGAACAAAGCAAACGTCTTACAGCTCACCTGCAGTTCAGAGGTCAGTATATAATACAGGTAAAACCAGTACTTTAAGACCTCAGCATATCAAAACCACAAAAGTCACAGTATTTCTCCCAGAGTTCAAGTTAGATATGCCTGTAGGCCTTTACTCAGCAAACACCCCAGGACTGGTGTAACAAATCACTAACCCCCACCTTGATGTTAGTAGGGCTTTTAAAATGTAACTCTTCATGAGTTCCGCGTGGCCTTTGGCTCAGTCATGGAGAACTGGCCTCCAGAGGCTTGGCCATGTGCTTCTTTAATTCTATCAACTCACATCGTCCTTGTTTAATGTCAATGTAACAGGAAGAGGACAGTTACCCCTTCTAAGTACAATAGCAACAGCAGCTTACTGGAAAGGAATGGTTCCAGTAAACCCTACTTTTTAGCTGTAACATGAAGTCATAAATGAATGTTCCACTTGGATGATGCCCCAAGGGGAGCACACGCCGAGGGCAGGAAAGGCTTTGCGCCCGTCTCCGCATTCACCAGTGTAAAGCACAGTACGCGAGGGTCACTTGGGTTTTACTTAAGACATTAGCTGATGGCTGCTGCTCCCTCTTTTTGATGCAGTGGGTGAGATGTAGCAAAGCCTGGAAAGTGAGTTGCCCAGTTGCCACGGGTTTGCATTTGACAGACGTTGCCCGTTGTTCTGTCTGCCTCTGAACCAAAGGCGTCACTCTTGGCGGCGTGACTGAGTCTCTGAGGACTGGAAGCTGGCCCCCATGCATTGTTCTAACACAGTCCATCCAGTCCAACACGCCTGCCCCAGTGCCCCACCTTCAGTGAGGATTCCTCATGTCCCAGGAAGCTCTTGATCCTTATGAAAAACCTTTGGTTTCTGCATTATTCCATGGTTCTGGCCTTCTCATGGAGTCCACGGTTTTAGAGACATACGGATCTGTTACTGAGCCAAACTAAGCTTACTTAATTCTCCTGAGTCATTCCTCAAAATCCAAGCCCCAGAAGCACAGCGGGGCTCTGGGCCTTTTCCACTGGGGAGTCTTTCAGGCAGCTGCCTTCCAGGGCTCAGACTTCCAGAAACACCGCTCCACGCCTGCACGTTCCCAAGTGCTGGGCACTTTTGTGGGAAGGCACTCATAACACCAACAAATTTGTACCAATGGCCTCTTCTCTTAAAGTAACAATTTATATGTAGCTGGATCCACAGTGAATATACAATTCTGTAAGGTTTCTTCACTTCGCACTATTTCCTTCAACTTTTCTCCACTCATTTAGGCAGTTACTGAATGTATTATGTTAATGTCTGCATAGTAGTTCCTCAAGCAGACCAATACACTTTATGGTGTATTACCCTTAGATGAAAAACATGTTTCTGGGAAACTTTTCTACTATAAATTACACTGCTAGAAACACTTTTAACGTATATCCCTTCTTTGAAGTTATTCACTTAGATTAAATCTCAAGTCAAGAGTATTGGTTCAGTCTAATATATTTACTAATATATCTCAAGGATAAAAATGGAGCTGATGGTACCTTACTGTAAGGTAAACGACCATACGTATACTTAAATTATTAGGCTGATGGGGTAAAAATTGCACTTAGAAAATATTAGCCCCATTAATTCTAAAATTCCAAGTTTGAAAGTCAAGTGAGATACACTTTACAAAATCCAATACATTCAAGATATAATTCATCACTCAAGAGCAAAAAAGCAAACAATCCAACTGAAAAACGGGCAGAAGATCCAATACACATTTTTCCAAAGAAGACAGACAGATGGCCACCAGCACACCGTGCTCCACGTCACTCGCCATCAGAAATGCAAATCAAAACCACACTGAGATATCACCTCACACCTGTCAGAAAATCTAGGACCAAGAAGAGAGGAAATGACAAGTGTTGGCAAGGATGTGGAGAAAAGGGAACCCCCGTGCCCTTTCAGTGGGAATGTAAATTGATGCAGGCCCTATGGAAAAAAAGTATGGAGGTTCTTCAAAAAAAACTAAAATAGTACTACCATATAATCTAGCAATTCCACTTCTGGTATTTAACCAAAGGACACAAAAACACTAACTCAAAAAGGCATCTGCACCCCCATGTTCATCGCAGCATTATTGAAAATGACTGAAATATGGAAGAAACATGAAACATAAGTGTGTCAATAGATGAATGGATAATGAAATTGTTGTTATATATATGGTATATATATATAATAGAATATTATGCAGCCATAAAAAAGAAGAAAGTACTGCCATTTGTGACAATGTGGATGGGCCTTGAGGGCATTATGCTAAGTGAAATAAGTCAGACACAAAGACAACTATCATATGAACTCATTTACATGTGGAATCTAAAAAACAAAAACAAAACAAAACCTGAGCTGATAGATACAGAGAACAGACTGCCAGACGTGGGGGTGGCAGCTGGGGAAAATAGGTGAAGAGAGCCAAAGGACACACTTCCAGTTATAAAATAAATAAGTCATGGGGATGTAACGTACAGCATGTAACTAAGTTAACACTGTATTGCATATTTGAAAGTTGCTAAAAGAATAGTGTTAAATTTCTCATCGCAGGAAAAAAATTGAAACTATATATGGTGATGAATTTTGACTAGTTTTACTATGGTGATAATTTCACAATATATACAAATAGTGAATCTTTACGTTGTACACCTGAAACTAGTATAATGTCTCAATAAAAAAAGATAATCTCGACAAAACAAAATGCATAAAATTGAGTTAAAAATCAATATAGGGACCATCAATGCAAAAGGATAACAAATTCTTGGAGAGATGTCACATAAGAAAAAATCTGATACATTATAAGGAAATCTAAAGCTACAGATAAAAATGGCTCCCTATATTCTGAAATCTAAGTAAGCAAAATGATCAAATATCAATCTTTGTAACCAGTCCGAATGAGCCTAGTGACCTGAGTCCAGATTAGGGAGAAAGCAGGTGAAGTGGATGTGTCCTCTTGGGGCGGCATTGAGCCAGCTGTCAGCCCAGGCAGTTCCCTGGAGAAAGGAAAAGGGCATAGCCCCAATGGGGGCCAGAGGGAAGGAAGAGGGGCCACCAGCTTGGGCCAGGGAGGACAGGAGGCTCTCAGTTACCTCAGGTGTGCAAAGGAAAAGGCAAAGTGAGCTCAGAGCAAACAAGTGTGATAATACCTTTCATAACAAAACAAATGCAAAGCTGATGTTGAAGGAACAGCTGGATGCCTTAGGCAGCCCTGGCCAGGGGCTCTTCTCCATCTGCAGTGCTGAGCCAGCAGGAAAGGCGGACAGAGGGACAGAGTGCCCATCAGCGACGCTGTCAAGGTCCTGGGACACAGACGGCACCCAAGTCAATATCAGGGAAGGGGCTACATCAAAGGTCAGTGACCAACATGTGGCCAGGGCACAGAGAGACCCACGGAGCAGGGAGTTGCTCCCACCGGGCCCAGTGGGGCGGGGCATGGAGCAGTTCCCAGAACCCGAAGGGGAAAGCTGTGAAGAGGAGGCCGCCGTGAGAGGCCAGTGGCCAGGCCAGACTCAGCCAGCCAGGTGCCCCACCTGTGCGGGAGCTGGTGGAAATAACTAGCCACCTCATTGTGCCGTTTCCCAGTCCCGCAGGGCTCTGCATCCGGGTCTGAGAGCCGGTGGGGATCAGGGCTCAGGCTCAGGGGGCAGGTGGCCGAGGTGCAGCTGCTTGTCCAAGGGGCCGGGAGGGGTGGGGTTGTGGGACATCACAAGCTCCTCACTTTACTCATGAGGCTGTGAGCATTGACTGTCTCCTCCAGGCCTGGGGCAGACTGGTCAGGGTGAAGAGCCGGCACTCTGGGAGGGCTCTGCGCCCCCACGCTCTTGGCTCCCACTATCCTCACACGCTGCCTGAAGTGTAGCCACCACCCAGGCAGGATGGATGGGCAGGCGAGGGGCCTGGCCCAGGGACCCTGCTGGAAGTCCCCCACCGACTTCCACGTCATTTCATCTCCAGAGTGAGTCACATTGCTGTCCTAACAGCAAGGCCATCTGGGAAGCTGAGTATTTGAACTGAGTAAACTACTGCACTCAACAAACTGAGAATTTTGTTAGGGAAGAGAGAGGGAGACTGGGTATAGGCACATGGAGTCCCTGCTGGGTCCACCAAACGCCCCCTACCCAGGGCTAGTATCCATCAGAAATCCATCTCCACTCAACTGTTCAGCCAACAAGACAAGATGGGGAAATAGCCTGTATCGGCAGAAGCTAATCACCCTCACTTAGAGCCTTCTCCCCAAAGAAGCAGGGCAGTTGTACATACAAAATGCAATTGGACAATTGTTCAAACCTTGCGATGTGTGGAAGTCACCTTTCATTAGGAAGTTAATAGACAAAACATGCCGAAAGAAAAGCTCTTGAAGAGCTGTGATGTTTTGTTTGTAACCTATTTGTTTAAAACATATGGAACACATTTTTAAGAGCAATTTGTAAATGATAATATTAAAAAAGGTATTTTGTTCCCAAACCAAATGTCATTTGTTGGAGCACAGCTTCCCCTCCAGGGCTCCGGCTCTGGTGCCCTACACAGGGGAAGGGGTTGAGGCTTGAGCCCTTCCAGACTCCCTGGAGAGGAGATGTTTGTTAGCAGACTTTACAGCTGAACCGTAACGCAGCATCTTGGCACCAATGCTCTGCAGAGGTTTTGATTGGCAATGTTCCTATTAGCTCCTTGGAAGGAATGCTGGTGTAGCTGTTCTCACTCTGCAGACAGGGAAATTCCAGAAGCCTCTGCTGGCAGGGAGCAGGGGTGGAGCTGAAGCACCTGGCAGAGAGCAGAGGTTCTTCAAACGAGGCAGCCCGACTCGGCAGGCACACCTCCGTTCCTATGTCTGCACGGGGGCCGCTTGCCCGGGCTCAAGCTGATGGAATGAAGAGAAGAAAGGACCCAGTGGCCTTCCCAGCTTGCAGATCTCCATCGCAGCTGCCGTCAGCCAGCCCTGCCCGGGTGGGGCGCAGGGCTGTCCCTGGCACACGCTTGCGGAAGGGGCCTGCTAGGGCAGCTTGCACATTTATCTTGCTCCTCGGCCAGGACCATCACCTGGGTGGAACCGGACTGACTCTGATGGCCAGTTGTGTACCGTGTCATCACACTTCCCTCAGTAAAGGGGGCTTTTAAATACACCTTCACCACCACCGGGAAACAAAACGTGATCTTTGGTCTCCTTTCCTCTCATTATTCTCAGCAATAGTCTTTCCTCTATTTTGCTTTTATCAGGCTTTTTAGAAACCTAGTCAACATTTCCAAGGCTCATTTTTCTCACAAAGGATGTTCTAATTCCCATCAGTTTTGTATTAAATGTCCATCCTGTGCCTCACAGAGCTACATTGCTGGATCACATTATCTGTTTTCCAAAGTTCTGTCCACCCATTATATTCCTCAAATTCGCCAGGGAGACCAGGCCTCAGATCCTGCCTGGCAGGTGCAGAAAGGAGGCCCAGAGAACTTAACACTTGCAAGCTCACATGACTTAGGAGTGGACCCAGGCGTCAGTGGACCCTGGCAGGAGGCCGATGGCACCAGCAGGGCTCGTGCTTTGTGATGAGCCTGTTCCCAGGCAGAGGACAGGACCTAGGAACACAGGAGGGGCCAGGGACAGAGGGTGCTGCACAGAGGGCACGTGCGGGCTGCGACCTGGGCAGGGGGACATGCCCCAGCGGCTGCTCGCTGTTGGCCGGACTCAGCAGCAAGCCCACACGGGCCAGCCCCAGGCCCAGGGAAGGGGGGGTGGGCCTGGAGGGGCCAACAGAAGCCTCTGGCATGGCCAATGAGACTGAAGCGGCTCCGGGTCTGGCCCCATCCGCTAAGCAGGAGGACTCTGCTGGACCTCTGGGTCCCACCTGGCCTGGCCGCTTACTAGTGGTCTGACCCTGGGCAAGAGGTTGGATTTAACCTCCCTAAACCTTTGTTTCCGTGTCTACGCAGGAGGGTCGTAGGAGCATTTAAATCTGAGGGCAGCGCGAGGTAGTGTCTGCCAGCGCTCACTAAGCAGTGGCCGTCTGGCACTGACCCCACCTTCATCCCAGCTCCCAGCGTGGCCTCTGAGGTGTTCTCCAGCTTGGTCTCATCTCGGCTGGGCTACAGACTCGCTGTGAGATGCTTTCAGAGCTTTGGATCGATAACTCGGGCCTGTGATACAAACGATTACTTGGGCAAATATCACGGCTTCGATAGCTACGTCACACCTCCCTCACTGCACACTGAAAGGCTCCACGCGTGTGACAAGGAGGGGTCAGCTGAATCCACACTGAGACGGGACACAGGGAAAATAAAGGATGGATTCTGCCACAAGTCCTATTTGGTAGCTCTGCTCACACACGGCAGTCAGCTCTCCTCATGCCCTCCTCAGACCCCACCCCACCTCTCCACGCCCCTGGACCGTGCAAGAGTCCCTACACTGTGGGACATTCCTCCAGATGCTCGCCGTCAGGGCCTCACTGGGCCGCAGTGGGTGCAAAGCGGGACCAGACAGGGGTGGGGGAGATAAAGACTTCGCCCAGTAACACCCTTCCGGGAGCTTCCACTTCCGGAGAATTCTCAGCCCTCAGCCCAGCGCTGGCACAGGGGAAGGTCTGAGGCCCGTTCTGCGGGCACTGCCCTGGCATGCTGGGCCCTGTGACATGGGGTACGGCTGCCACCGGGGTGGCAGCGAGCGGCTGGCTCTCATGCACCGGTGCTGCCCACACAGCCGTTCCCTGCCTTTAATTATCACAAAAAACCTGTGACTTTTTAAACAAACCCTTCCATGTAACTATAACACACATCCACAAGTCTCAGAGAAGCACAGCTTAATATGCTCTTACCGAGGGAAAGCCTCTGTGTCACGAAGCTAAACACCACCAGCTCCTAGAGACCCTCCAGTCCAGACCCCACCCTTTATTTTCCCGGTAGATTAGCTGTGACTCAGAATTTCGGCTGCCCAGGCTCACGCTGCCTAGACCCACAGGACCCAAAGCACCGCCCGCCGGCTGCAAGCCCTGGGAGCAGGCCTCTGGGAGGCCTTCTACTCATCACCCGCCCGGCAGCGCCGAGCCTGGCACAGCTTGGGGGCTCTGCTCGTCCGGAGGAGCACCTCAGGCAGACAGCCGAGCGAGCTCGCTCTGCAGCCCCAGGGAACAAGCAGCTGCTGTCGGCAGCGGGCTGAGACGTGGAGGCGTGAACAGGTACATGCACATCTGGGCTGTGGGTTTTCTCATGTTGCCCCAGAGCTTGGACAACATTCCCTCAGAGCAGAAAACAAGGTGGTGAGGAAGAGCTTTGCTCTATGCCTTCCTGAACCACTTTTTTAAAAGCCAACTAATAAACAGGTTTTCCTCCCGCTGTACAGGTCTAAATAAAGTATTCTTTGTAAGCTTCCTGGAGTGACAAGGCCATTTTTCCTGCATGGAGGCTGGTCCCCACCCTGATGACTGGGGCTGTTGCTCCGGCCTGCTGCTGTCTTGAGCCCCCTTAGCAGGGGGCTTGCGCACACCACTGCCTACGTCACAGATGGAGCCACAGAGCCTTTTAAGCAGTCTCGAAAAGTCCCTTCATCAACACTCAGCCAGCCTTAGGGGTCACCAAGCACAGACACTCCTACCACCGGGGTAACAGCAGCTCAGGGAGTGGGCCTACCTCTGTCTAGGTGATGGTGGGAGCGGCCTAGGAGGGCGCCGCTGCAGAGCCGCCTGCCCAGCAGGACCGGCCTCCCCGGTGCGAGGTTCTAACCCCGCTGCACTTTGTGCGCTGAGCGGGGGGGGAGCCGGCCCTTGAGAGCACCGGGGCGAAAAAAAAGGCCCTAGCCGGGGACCTGCCTGCTCCTTGTAGCCTCGTCTCCTACAGCAGATCATGGGGCTGCTAGGAGTCTTTTGTTTAGAAATGGCAAATGGTTCAGAGAGGCAACAGACCGCTGGCGCTGACATCCTGGGCTCTACCCCTCCTGGCACTGCAGCAAGGCGCAGCCCTGAGACCCTCTCCTCGCTTTCGCATCCCTCCATCCCTCACTGCTCTCTGACAGGAGGGCAGGCCCCAGGGAGCATGAGAGTGTAATGTGGTTCTAAAAGAACCAGTGCATCAATCAATTAGAAACTATGTGAATGCCAACACTGGAGTTTAATTCATGTAAAAAAGTCGGAAAATCTTGAGAAGTTTCTCTCCTGGGCCCTACGTCAGTCCAGCATGCTACACCTTGTCCTGAATGGGAAGCAGTAGCCTTCCTGCACAGCTTGGAGATAAACTCACCTTCAGCTCTGATGGTTCGTGTTCAAGCAGCCTGTTCTTCCCAACCCTGCTCAGAGCTCCTGGAGTGGGCAGCCCTGTTCGTGCCCAGCCTGTCCTGCCATGCGGCTGGCAGCACTGCTTTCCACCTGCACCACCTCCCATGCTGCGCTCCTGGTGGTGTCCAGGTGTCCAGCCTGGGGAATGCCTCTTTTCTCCCCTCCCACCCTGCTAGTTATCGGGAGCCCCTGACACTAGTCACCTCTCACCAGCTGTAGCCGACCACCTGTCAGCCTGACTCTGACCATCCAAGGACTCAAACATCCCCATTGTGGGTGAATCACAGAGAACAGCAGGGCAGTGCTGGGCTGCCCATCCATGCGACTCTGCATTTCTCTAGGAATCACACCGCATAACCACCCAAAGGCCTTTCCCCCTACAAAAATGAACCACTGAAAATGTTCAGAATTAATAAGAGAGATCAGAGAGATGGCTGGATCAGAAACCAAGCAGAAGTGAAGCGCGCAGCAGCTGCGCACCTGCAAGAGCAAGCTGGGAGGACGGGCCCCACGTGTGCCCTGCAGCCGCTCTGCCTCCCACCCACTGGGGTGCTCATCTAGCTCCCACCATTTTATGAAAGCTGACTTTTAAATTTTCAAAAATTTTGCAAGCCAGTCAATGTAACATTGGTACTTTACAATAGGCTATAGTTGGAGTATTCTCTTTTGTTTTGAGTAGACTTTATTCTTTAGGAATAATAGGAATATTTACATCATGAAAATTGGCAAAGGTGACAGATCAGGGCATAAGAATATCAAGGTCTCAGTCTTTGCTGGGATTGCATTACCAACAGGTTTCAGGCCTGGTTCCACATTTAGAATGACCTGGGGTGCATTCACAACATCTATAACATACCCAAGACAAAGCTGGAGGTGGGATCCAGGCATCAGTGCTTTTTTAAAAAAACTGCCACCCAGGTGATTATAATGTGCCGACAGGATTGAAAAATCATTGCATTAGATGAACAAGTGCTAACTGCTGGAAAATGGGACTAAAAGCTTCTCAGGGTGTCAACGCACCCTCCAGCTATGGATTTATGAGGGAATAAGATCAGTGGCTTCCACACTTTGTGAGTAAAAAAAAAGTTAGACCATCCAATATGTATGTGTGTCTACAAATTTATAAATTATATACATGTACAAAAACACCAAACAAAAACAGAAGATTATAAAATGCAAATACAAGTTCTATTATTTTTTTTCTGCATCTGAGGTGTCCCTTTTGGGATGAGTGTTCCCCATGTCTGGCGATCACTGCCTTTGCTTACCACCTGCATGGGCTCGGTGTCACACATAGGGCCGCTCATCTAATGTGGTTACCAGTGTACACAAGATCCAGATAAAGTGTTCACTTCTCAGTGTGAATATCTGCAAAAACCAGAATGGGAAATGGAAAACCATCTGGACA
This sequence comes from Phataginus tricuspis, assembly GCA_029783875.1. Classification (NCBI taxonomy): domain Eukaryota; kingdom Metazoa; phylum Chordata; class Mammalia; order Pholidota; family Manidae; genus Phataginus; species Phataginus tricuspis. Next base: position 24,879,345 of record JAQQAC010002629.1, on the reverse strand, counting down.
CTAAAAAACAAAAATATTTGTGATGATGAATTGCTATGGAGACCACAAGGAAACAAGTAGAAAGCCATAAAAAAGAAGTCATTATGATGAAGAAGTAAAAGGAATAGACAAGAACAAAGTCGAGTTCAATGAAGATTTTTTTAAAAATTAAAAATGCAATTTAATAATGTAAACCTTCATTGGCAACACAAAAGACCAGAAGTGATACACTGGGACAGTGACTGAGGGCTGAAGGGAAAACTTGAGAAGCTCTCTAAGAACAGAGAAGAACAGGATAAAGAGGAGGGGGAAAGATGAGAGGAAAAAATAACTATGAAGGAAGAAGGAGAAATGAGACCTGAAACACATAAATATTTAAAATAAAAACAGACAAACTAGAAAACCTGGAACAGAATAAATGACTTAACATCCTTAAAGGATTCTGAGGCAAAGAGGCAAGGAGAGGGAGACGCATGAGGGGCAGTGGAGGAGGGAGGTGAGGTGGGGACGTCCTCCCACGCACACAGGACGCAACTACAGCAAATGCAACTAAGCCCCAGACGACCTGAAGACTGCAGGACGACCACCCGCACCTGGGGAAGAAGAGCGGACGCCGCTGAGGAGGGTAAGCCGGCAGAACCATGATGGCTGGGACCCAAGCCCTTCCCCTCCCGGCCCACAAGCAGGGGGGAGAGGATGAGCCCTCAGGAATCCCACACCCATGGCCCAGAGATCTGCTCTGGGACCTCAGCTCCACACTGTCCATGGCTTTGGTGATTAATGGGGCTGGACACCAGGGAGAGAGAAGCACTCTGGGAGGCCAAGTCCCACTGAGAACCAGCACAGAGGCTGCAGTTTGAAAGATTTCTCAGCAGTGGGAAGTGTGCCAGAGGGACGGGGGTCGGACGGAGCTCTCTCTGCAGGGAAATGGTGAGTGGATGTCGCTTCCCCAGCCCTCCCTTGGCCTAACAGGTCAAGCATTTGTGGAAGTCAGCTCCAAACGCTCCACCTCCCTTGCTGGCAGCTCAGGCCTGGGGCAGAGCTCTCCTGTGCCCCTGCCCCACCCATCCCACCGTCCCAGCAGCAGCTGCCATTGCTGACTGGCAGGTAGAGGGTGGCCCCTCCCACAGTGATCCCAGAAGCACCTCCCAGCACACGAAGGGCACACTGAGGTGAGCTGTCAGCCTCTGCTGACAGAGACCAGCCACTACTCACAGGCAGGCAGGAAGGTGGCCGTGCCCCCAGCCCACCCACAGGAACTACAGTTCTACCACAGAGAACCAGGCACAGGCAAGCAGAGTCCCGAGCTTCTGGGCACCACAGGATGCCTTCTTCACACAGCCACCAGTCTCTAGGCCAGGAGGCATAGCAGACCCATCTAGCACAAAGGAAGAAGAGACACAGAAACCCAGACAAAATGAGAAGGCAGAGGAATGTGTTCCAAACAAAAGAACAAAATAAGACCAGAAAGAGGGCTAAGTGAAGTCCAGATAACCAATCTTTTTGATAAAGATTTCAAAGTAATAGTCACAAAGGTGCTCACTGACCTGAGGAAAATAATTATGATCTCAATGAAAACAGAGAGGTAGAAGATTTGAAAAAGAGCCACTCAGAGCTAAAAAATATAGTAACTGAAAGAAAAATACAACGGAGGGAATAAATAACAGACTGCTAGAAGTAGCAGAGAGAATCAATGAGATGGAAATTAGAGAACAGGAAAACCAAGCTGAAGAACAGAGATAAAAAAATTATCTCTAGAAATGAGAAGATGCTAAGAGAGCTGTGTGACAACTCCAAATGAAACAATATTAACAGGGGTCCCAGAAGAGAGAGACAAAGGAGTGGAAAGTCTTTCTGGAGAAATAATAGCTGAAAACTTCCCCAGTCAGGGGAAGGAAATAGACATCCAGGTCCTGGAAGGGCAAAGAGCCCCTAGTAAGAGGAACCCCAGGAAGACAACATCAAGACATACAGTAATTAAAAAAAAAAAGACATACAGTAATTAAAAGGACAAAGATTAAAGAGAGAATCTTAAAAGCAGCAAGAGAGAGTCAGACAGTTACCTTTAAGAGAAATTCCATAAGGATATCAGCAGATTTCTTAGCAGAGAATTTACAAGACAAAAAGGGTGACATGAAATATTTAATGTGCTGACCCAAAGGAACCATCAACCAAGAATCTTCTACCCAGCAAGATTATTCATAATTGAAGGAGAGATTAAAAGTTTCCCAGATAAACAAAAGTTAAAAGAATTCACCACCATTAAACTGGCTTTACAGGATATGTTAAAGGAATTTCTGCAGATGAAAATGCTATAAAGCCTAAATATATTTAATCAGTGAAAATAAACTTAAGGTAAAGGTAGTGGACCAATTATTTATTAAGCAAGTATGAAGTTAAAAAAACAAAAGTAGTAAAATCAACTATATACAAAATCAGTCAAGAGATACACAAAAAATGTAGATTATGGCACTTTATACATAAAGTGTGGAGAAGGAAAAATAATAAAGTGGTACTTTTATTATATTATGTTCAAAACTAAGTGACCATCTACTTAATAAAGACTGTTATATATTTAGGAAACTATCTATGAGCCTTATGGTAACCACAAACCTAAAGCGTGTAACAGATACACAAAAATTTTGAAAAAAGAAATCCAAGCATAACATCAAAGCAAACAATTAAATAACAAGATAAGTGGAATTACAAAAATAACCAGAAAACTATTAATAAAATGGCAATAAGTAAATACCTATCCATAATTGCATTTATGCAAATGGACTAAATGCACCAATTAAAAGATATAAGGTGGCCAAATCGATAAAGTAACAAGACTTATCAACATGTTACCTACAGGAGACTTACTTCAGACCCAAAGACATTCATGGACAGAAAGTGAAGGGATGAAAAAAAAAATATTCCGTGCAAATAATAGGGAGGAAAAAGCAGGAGTTGCAGTACTTTTTCTAGTTTCATTAATTTTGAGTTTAGGGGGTTCATTTGGGATTGGTCTTCTTTCCTGAGATGGGCCTGTATTACAATATACTTCCCTTTTAGCACGGCCTTTGCTGTACCCCACAGATTTTGTGGTGTTGAATTATTGTTGTCATTGGTCTCCATATATTGCTAGATTTCTGTTTTTATTTGGCAATCGATCCATTGTTTATTTAGGAGCATTTTGTGATTTGTGGGATTTTTCATTTTCTTTGCGTAATTTCCATTTCATACCTTTGTACTCTGAGAAGCTGGTTGGTACAATTTCAATCTTTTTAATTTACCAAAGCTCTTTTTGTGGCCTAGGATACGATCTATTCTTGAAAATGTTCCATGTGCACTTGAGAGGAATGTGTATTCTGCTGCTTTTGGGTGTAGAGCTCTGTACATGTCTGTTCAGTCCATCTGTTCTAATGTGTTGTTCAGTGCCTCTGTCTCCTTACTTATTCTGTCTGGTTGATCTGTCCTTTGGAGTGAGTGGTGTGTTGAAGTCTCCTAGAATGAGTGCATTGCATTCTATTTCCCATTTTAATTTTCTTAGTATTTCTTTCACATATGTAGGTGATCCTGTGTTGGGTGCATAGATATGTATAATGGTCATATCCTCTTGATGGATTGATCTCTCCATCAATATGTAATGTCCTTCTTTGTCTCTTGTGACTTTCTTTGTTTTGAAGTCGATTTTGCCTGATACAAGTACTGCAACTCCTGCTATTTTCTCCCTATTAGTTGCATGAAATATCTTTTTCCATCCCTTCACTTTTTTTATATAATTTATTTTGGTATCATTAATCTACAATTACATGTGCAATATTATGGTTATTAAACTACCCCTTCATCAGGTCCCCCCCACCAACCCCATTACAGTCACTGTCCATCAGCGTAGTGAGATGCTTTAGAATCACTACTTGTCTCCTCTGAGTTGTACAGCCCTCCCCACACACGCCCAACATTACATCTGCTAATCGTAATGCCCCTTTTACCCTCTTATCCCTCCCTTGCGACCCATCCTCCCCAGTCCCTTTCCCTTTGGTAACTATTAGTCCATTCTTAGGTATGGTGAGTCTGCTGCTGTTTTGTTCCTTCAGTTTTTTTCTTTGTTCTTATACTCTACATATGAGTGAAATCATTTGATACTTGTCTTTTTCGGCCTGGCTTATTTCACTGAGCATAATACCATCTAGCTCCATCCATGTTGTTGCAAATGGTAGGATGTGTTTTCTTCTTATGGCTGAATAATATTCCATTGTGTATATGTACCACATCTCCTTATCCACTCATCTACTGATGGACACTTAGGTCGCTTCCATTTCTTGGCTATTGTAAATAGTGCTGCAATAAACACAGGGGTGCATCTGTCTTTTTCAAACTGTGCTACTGCAGTCTTAGGGTAAATTCCTAGGAGTGGAATTCCTGGGTCAAATGGTATTTCTATTTTGAGTTTTTGAGGAACCTCCATACTGCTTTCCACAATGGTTGAACTAATTTGCATTCCCACCAGCAGTGTAGGAGGGTTCCCTTTTCTCCACATCTTCACCAACATTTGTTGTTGTTTGTGTTTTGGATGTTGGCCATCCTTCCTGGTGTGAGGTGATATCTCATTGTGGTTTTAATTTGCATTTCTCTGATGATTAGTGATGTTGAGCATCTTTTCATGTGCCTGTTGGCCATCTGAATTTCTTCTTTAGAGAAGTGTCTATTCATGTTCTCTGCCCATTTCTTAATTGGATTATTTGCTTTTTGTTTGTTAAGGTGTGTGAGTTCTTAATATATTTTGGATGTCAACCCTTCATCAGATACGTAATTTATGAATATATTCTCCCATACTGTAGGATGTCTTTTTGTTCTACTGATGGTGTCCTTTGCTGTACAGAAGCTTTTCAGCTTCATATAGTCCCACTTGTTCATTTTTGCTTTTGTTTCCCTTGCCTGGGGGGATATGTTCATGAAAAAGTCACTCATGTTTATGTCCAAGAGATTTTTGCCTATGATTTTTTCTAAGAGTTTTATGGTTTCATGACTTACATTCAGGTCTTTGATCCACCTTGAGTTTACCTTTGTGTATGGGGCTAGACAGTAGTCCAATTTCATTCTCTTACATGTAGCTTTCCAGTTTTTCCAACACCAGCTGCTGAAGAGGCTGTCATCTCCCCATTGTATATCCAAGGCTCCTTTATCAAATATTAATTGACTGTATATGTTTGTGTTAATGTTTGGATTTTCTATTCTGTTCCACTGGTCTGTGGGTCTGTTTTTGTGCCAATACCAAATTGTCTTGATTACTGTGGCTTTGTAGTAGAGCTTGAAGTCATGGTGCGTAATTGCCCCTGTTTTATTCCTCCTTCTCAGGATTGCTTTGGCTCTTCGGGGTCTTTTCTGGTTCCACATGAATTTTAGAATTATTTGTTCCAGTTCATTGAAGAAAGCTGTTGGTAGTTTGATAGGGATTGCATTGAATCTGTAGATTGCTTTAGGTAGTATAGCCATTTTGGTAATTTTTATTCTTCCTAGCCAAGAGCATGGGATGCATTTCCATTTGTTAGTGTCCCCTTTAATTTCTCTTAGGAGTGTCTTGTAGTTTTCAGAGGACATGTCTTTCACTTCCTTGGTTAGGTTTATTCCTAGGTATTTTATTCTTTTTGATGCAATTGTGAATGGAATTGTTTTTCTGATTTCTCTTTCTGTTAGTTCATCATTAGTGTATAGGAAAGCAACAGATTTCTGTGTGTTAATTTTATATCCTGCAGCTTTGCTGAATTCAGATATTAGTTCTAGTAGTTTTGGAGTGGAGTCTTTAGGGTTTTTTATGTACAGCATCATGTCATCTGCAAATAGTGACAATTTGACTTCTTCTTTACCAATCTGGATGCCTTGTATGTCTTTGTTCTGTCTGATTGCCATGGCTAGGACCTCCAGTACTATGTTGAATAACAGTGGAGAGAGTGGGCATCCCTGTCTTGTTCCCGATCTTAGATGAAAAGCTTTCAGCTTCTCGCTGTTAAGTATGATGTTAGCTGTGGGTTTGTCATATATAGCCTTTATGATGTTGAGGTACTTGCCGTCTATACCCATTTTGTTGAGAGTTTTAATCATGAATGGATGCTGAATTTTGTCCAATGCTTTTTCAGCATCCATTGAGATGATCATGTGATTTTTGTTCTTTTTTTTGTTGATGTGGTGGATGATGTTGATGGATTTTCGAATGTTGTACCATCCTTGTATCCCTGGGATGAATCCCACTTGATCATGGTGTGTGATCCTCTTGATGTATTTTTGAATTCGGTTTGCTAATATTTTGTTGTGTATTCTTGCATCTACGTTCATCAGGGATATTGGTCTGTAATTTTCTTTTTTAGTGAGGTCTTTGCCCGGTTTTGGTATTAGAGTGATGTTGGCTTCATAGAATGAGTTTGGAAGTATTCCCTCCCCTTCTATTTTTTGGAAAACTTTAAGGAGAATGGGTGTTATTTCTTCCCTATATGTCTGGTAGAATTCAGAGGTGAATTCATCTGGTCCGGGGGGTTTGTTCTTGGGCAGTTTTTTGTTTACCGGTTCCATTTCGTTGCTGCTGATTGGTCTGTTTAGTTTTTCTGTTTCTTGCTTGGTCAGTCTTGGAAGGTTGTATTTTTCTAAGAAGTTGTCCATTTCTTCTACGTTTTCCAGCTTGTTAGCATATAGATTCTCATAATATTCTCTTATAATTCTTTGTATTTCTGTGGGGTCTGTCATTATTTTTCCTTTTTCATTTCTGATTCTGTTTATGTGTGTAGATTCTCTTTTCCTCTTAATGAGTCTGGCCAGAGTTTTATCTATTTTGTTTATTTTTTCAAAGAACCAGCTCTTGGTTTCATTGATTTTTTTTCTATTGTTTTATTCTTCTCAATTTTATTTATTTATTCTCTGATCTTTATTATGTCCCTCCTTCTGGTGACTTTGGACCTCATTTGTTCTTTTTTTTCCAATTTCAGTAATTGTGTCTTTAGACTATTCATTTGGGAATGTTCTTCCTTCTTTAAATAGGCCTGGATTGCAATGTACTTTCCTCTTAAGACTGCCTTCGCTGCGTCCCACAGAAGTTGTGGCTTTGTGTTGTTGTTTCATTAGTCTCCATATATTCTTTGATTTCTGTTTTGATTTGGTCGTTAACCCATTGATTCATTAGGAGAATGTTGTTAAGTCTCCATGTGTTTGTGAGCCTTTTTGATTTCTTTCTGAAATTTATTTCTAGTTTTATACCTTTGTGATCTGAGAAGTTGGTTGGTAGGATTTCAATGTTTTTGAATTTACTGAGGTTCTTTTTGTGGCCTAGTATGTGGTCTATTCTGGAAAATGTTCCATGTGCACTTGAGAAGAATGTGTATCCTGTTGCTTTTGTGTGTAGGGTTCTGTAGATATCTGTTAGGTCCATCTGTTCTAGTGCCTCTGTGGCTTTACTTATTCTCTGTCTAGTTGATCTATCCTTTGGAGTGAGTGGTGTGTTGAAGTCTCCTAAAATGAATGCATTGCTGTCTATTTCCTCCTTTAATTTTGTTAGTATTTGTTTCACATATGCCCGCGCTCCTGTGTTGGGTGCATATATATTTATAATGGTTATATCTTCTTGTTGGACTGACCCCTTTATCATTATGTAATGTCCTTCTTTATCTCTTGCTACTTTCTTCGTTTTGAAGTCTATCTTGTCTGATACAAGTACTGCAACATCTGCTTTTTTCTCTTTGTTGTTTGCATGAAATATCTTTTTCCATCCCTTCACTTTTAGTCTGTGTATATCTTTGGGTTTGAGGTGAGTCTCTTGTAAGCAGCATATACATGGGCCTTGCTTTTTTATCCACTCTGTTACTCTGTGTCTTTTGATTGGTGTATTCTGTCCATTTACATTTAGGGTGATTATTGATACATATGTATTATTGCCATTGCTGGCTTTGGATTCATGGTTACCAAAGGTTCAAGGGTTGCTTCTTTACTATCTAACAATCTAACTTAACTTTCTTGTTAAGTTATTGTAAATACCTTCTGGTGTTTCTTTATTTCTCTCCCTTCTTATTCTTCCTCCTCCATTGTTTATATACTAGGTGTTTTATTATTTGCCTTTAGTTAGTATTTGGATGGTCTGCTTTTTTGCTCTGATTTTATTTTCTCTGGTGACAGCTTTTTAGCCTTAGGGGTGCTTCCCTCTGGAGCAGTCCGTTTAAGATATCCTGTAGTGGTGGTTTATGAGAGGCAAACTCTCTCAACTTTCATTTGTCTTGAAATTGTTTAATCCCTCCATCATATTTAAGTGATAATCGTCCTGGATACAATATTCTTGGTTCGAGGCCCTTGTGTTTCAGTACATTAAATATATCATGCCATTCTCTTCTGGCCTGTAAGGTTTCTGTTGAGAAGTCTGATGATAGTCTGATGGGTTTTCCTTTGTAGGTGATCTTTTTTCTCTCTCTAGCTTCCTTTAATACTCTGTCTTTATCTTTGATCTTTGCCATCTTAATTATTATGTGTCTTGGCGTTGTCTTCCTTGGGTCCCTTGTGTTGGGAGATCTGTGGGCTTCTGTGGACTGTGAGACTATTTCCTTCCCCAGCGTGGGAAAGTTTTCAGCAATTATTTCTTCAAAGACACTTTCTATCCCTTTTTCTCTCTCTTCTTCCTCCAGTACTCCTATAATGCGAATATTGTTCCATTTGGATTGGTCACACAGTTCTCTTAATATTCTTTCATTCCTAGAGATCCTTTATATCTCTCTGCCTCAGCTTCTCTGTATTCCTGTTCTCTGATTTCTATTCCATTAAGTCTCTTGCACCTCATCCAGTCTGCTGTTAAGCCCATCGATGGCTTGTCTGATTTTTGCATTGTCTTTCCTCACTTCCCTCCCTTCCTCCCTCAGCTCTTGCACATTTCTCTGTAGATCCATCAGCATAGTTATGACTTTTATTCTGAATTCTTTTTCAGGAAGACTGTGCAGTTCTGTCCCTTCAGGCTCCCTCTCTGGGTTTGTCTGGTTGATTTTAGTCTGGACCATATTCCTCTGTCTTTTCATGGGTATAGAAGTGGTTGCTGGTAGTTGCCACGTATGTCATCTGGTCTCTTTAAGACTTTAAAAAGAAAAAAAAAAAGGAAAGAAAGAAAGAAAGAAAAAGAAGAGAAAAAAGAAAGAAAAACAAAAAACAAAACAAAACAAAAAAACAACAAAAAAAAACGCCCACCGGGAGTAGATTCTCTGGGGGTGCTGTAGGTGGCGCTGTTACTCCACTATTCCACAGTCATGGCTGCCCCGCTCCACAGGGCCCTTTATAGCTCTGGCCAGGGTGGGAACGAATGGGAGGCTGTTGAACTCTGTGGGTGGTCTAAGTGCAGCCACCCTTTCCCAGTCACCAGCTAAGGGGTCCGAAACTCCCCAGGACTCCCAGCCTGCTGGGCTGAGTGTGCCGGGACAATATGGCCCCTCCGCTGGGCTCCTGTCTCTTTAAGACTGTTGAAGAAAGCGCGCACTTTTCTTTTCTTTTTTTCCTTCCTGGGAGCCGGCTGCAAGCACCCTGACGCGTTCCCGCTCAGATCCTGCACCCTCTGTCCCTCCAATGTCCGCTACACCATGTGATGTACATCAGTGCTCCCCGTGCAGATCACCGGGGCTGGTTATTTCACGGGGTGCACTTCCACTCCCTCCCGGCTCTGAATCCTCTCCTCCCACTGGTGCGCTGGGGTGGGGGAGTGCTTGGGTCCCGCCGGGTCACAGCTCCGTATCTTACCCGCCTTGTGGGGTGATGAGTCCTCTCGGGTGTAGCTGCATGCTGTGCACTTTCCTGTGTATTCTGGTCTCTCTTTTAGGAATAGTTGTATGTGCTGTATTTTCTAGATATATATAGTTTTGGGAGGAGATTTCTGCAGCCCTGCTCACGCTGCCATCTTCGCGGAAGTCCCTTCACTTTTAGTATGTGTATGTCTTTGGGGTTAAAGTGAGTCTCTTGTAGGTAGCATATAGATGGGTCCTGTTTTTTTTTTATCCATTCAGGGACTCTATGTCTTTTGATTGTTGCATTCAGTCCATTTAGATTTAGGGTGGTTATCAATAGGTATGTATTTATTGCCATTGCAGGCTTTCAATTTGTGGTTACCAAAGGTTCAAGGTTAACTTCCTTACTGTCTAAGAGTTTGGCTTAACTCACTTCATATGCTATTACAAACACAATCTAAAGGTTCTTTTTTCTCTTTTCTTCCTCTTCAATTCTTTATATATTATCATATTCTGTACTCTTTGTCTATCCCTTGATTGACTTTGGGGGTAGTTGCTTTAATTTTGTATTTGCTTAGTAATTAACTGTTCTACTTTCTTTACTGTGGTTTTATTACCTCTTGTGAGAGCTATTAAACCTTAGGAACACTTCCATCTATAGCAGTCCCTCCAAAATACAGTGTAGAGATGGTTTGTGGGAGGTAAATTCTCTCAGCTTTTGCTTATCTGGAAATTGTTTAATCCCTAGTTCAAATTTAAATGATAATCTTGCCAGTTAAAGTATTCTTGGTTCAAGGCCCTTCTGCTTCATTGCATTAAATATATCATGCAACTCCCTTCTGGCCTGTAATGTTTCTGCTGAGAATTCTGATGATAGACTGATGGGCTTTCCTTTGTATGTGATCTTATTTCTCTCTCTGGCTGCTTTTAATAGTCTTATCCTTGATCTTTGCCATTTTAATTATTATATGTCTTTTTGTTGTCTTCCTTTGGTCTCTTGTGTTGAGAGACCTGTGCACTTCCCCAGATTCAGCAAGTTTTCAGCTATTACCTCCTCAAAGACACTTTCTATCCCTTTTTCTCTCTCTTCTTCTTCTAGTTCCCCTATAATACGTATATTTTCTGTTTGGATTGGTCACCCAGTTCTCTCAATATTCCTTAATTCTTAGAGATCCTTTTTTCCCTCTGTGCCTAAGCTTCTTTGTATTCCTCTTCTCTAAATTATATTTCATTTATCATCTTCTCCACCGTATCAAATCTGCTTTTAAAACCTTCCATTATATGTTTCATTTCTGATACTGTGTGTAATGATTGGATCTCTGACTGGAATTCCTCCCTGAGTTCTTGAATATTTTTCTGTACCTCCATGAGCATGTTTATGATTTTTATTTTGAAAGCTCTTTTAGACAGATTAATGACATTACTTTCATTTGACTCTTTCTCTGGTGTATTTATAATTTTGCTCTGAACCAGGTTCCTTCGATGTTTCATATTTGTATGTGGCGCCCTCTAGTGCCCAGAAGCTCTACTCACTGTAGCTGCTCTGCCCCTGGAGCAATGTCAGGTGTCACAGGGGTATGGTGTTGGTGCCTGGCAAGAGGAAAGAGTTGTTTCTTGCTTCCTGGCTGCTATGCCTGTCTCTACTGCCAGAACCAGTTGGCCGAGCACACAGGTATAAGCCTGTATGGTTTGCGTTTGTAGCTGCTGTAGGCAGGGCTTCCCTCTGGCTGGCCTGATGCCAGGGCAGGGTTTGTCAGTTTTTGAGTCATGTGCGGGCTGGCCGGGAGGAAGGTGCAGCAGGCTGCATATCATGGAGGGGGGCCTTGGAGCTGCATAGCCAGCGAGGGGGCTGGAGCACCTGAAGATCATGAAATTTCCCAACCTGCTGGGCAGAGTGCACCCTGACAATTTTGTCTATCTGTCCTTTCTCCTGAGCAGTAAGCTCTGTGCTATCCTTGCCCCTTTAGCAGCCCTCTCGCTGTTAGGAAGTCTCTCAGCTTGCCCACCTTTCTTTAGACCCAGAGTAGCCGGATATGGATCCCTGTTTTCCACAAGCAGATGGAATCTCAGTCTCTCCAGGTATTCTGCCTCTCTTAGCTTTCCCAACCCCCTAATGGTAAGAGCACCATGTAATGTAGGTTTGTGCTCCCAGAGAAGATCTCCAAAGCTAGGTGTTCAGCAGTCCCATGCCTCCACTCCCTCCCTGCTCTGTTTCTCTTCCTCCTGCCAGTGAGTTGGGGTCGGGGAAGGGCTTGGGTCCCACCAGGCCATGGCTTTGGTACGTTACTGTGCTCCATGAGGTTTATTCTTTTCTCCAGGTGTATGCAGTCTAGTGTAGCCCTCTTTCCTTCTTCCCTATTGCTTTCAGGATTAGTTGTATTAATTATATTTTCATATTATATGAGGTTTTAGGAAGAAGCCTCCATCGCACCTCTCACACTACCATCTTTAATCTCTCCATGAACAATTTTATGCCAATAAACTGGACAACCTGGAAGAAATGGATCCATTTCTAGAAAAGTACAACCTTCCAAGATTGACACAGGAAGAAACAGAAAATCTGAACAGCCCAATTACCTGTAACAAATTTAAACTCATAATTAAAAAACTCCCAACAAACAAAATTCCAATACCAGATGGCTTCACAGCTGAATTCTACCAAACATTTAAAGAAGAGCTAATACCCATCCTTCTTAAAGTATTTCAAAAATTAGAAAAGGGAATGCTTCATACTCATTCTAGGAGGCCAGGATCCTTGTAACATCAAAACAAGACAAAGACACTATAAAAAAGGAAAATTTTAGACTAGTATCCCTGATGAACATACATGCAAAAATCCTCAACAAAACATTAGCAAACCAAATTAAAAAATACATCAAAAGGATTATCCATGATAACTAAGTGGGATTTATTCCATGGATGCAAGGATGGTACAATATTCATAAATGAATGAACATCATACACCACATTAACAAAAAGAAATAAAAACCACATAATTATTTCAATAGATGCTGAGAAAGCACTTGACAAAATTCAACATCCATTCATGATAAAAATCCTCAACAAAATGGGTATAGAGGGAACATACCTCCCCATAATAAAGGTCATATACAACAAACCCACAGCTAACATATTAATGGCAAAAAAGGTGAAAGCTTCCAACATCCAAAACACAAACAACAACAAATGTTGGTGAGGATGTGGAGAAAAGGGAACCCTCCTACACTGCTGGTGGGAATGCAAATTAGTTCAACCATTGTGGAAAGCAGTATGGAGGTTCCTCAAGAAACTCAAAATAGAAATACCATTTGACCCAGGAATCCCACTCCTAGGAATTTACCCCAAGAATGCAGCAGCCCAGTTTGAGAAAGACAGATGCACCCCTATGTTTATTGCAGCACTATTTACAATAGCCAAGAAATGGAAGCAACCTAAGTGTTCATCAGTAGAAGAATGGATTAAGAAGATGTGGTACATATACACAATGGAATATTATTCAGCCATAAGAAGAAAACAAATCCTACCATTTGCAACAACATGGATGGAGCTAGAGGGTATTATGCTCAGTGAAATAAGCCAGGCCAAAAAAGACAAGTATCAAATGATTTCACTCATATGTGGAGTATAAGAACAAAGAAAAAAACTGAAGGAACAAAACAGCAGCAGACTCACAGAACCCAAGAACGGACTAATAGTTACTAAAGGGAAAGGGACTGGGGAAGATGGGTGGGAAGGGAGGGATAAGAGGGTAAAAGGGGCATTACGATTAGCAGACGTAAGGTAGGGGGGCACGGGGAGGGCTGTACAACTCAGAGAAGACAAGTAGTGATTCTATAGCATCTCACTATGCTGATGGACAGTGACTGTAATGGGGTTGGTGGGGTGACCTGATGAAGGGGGTAGTTTAATCACCATAATATTGCACATGTAATTGTAGATTAATGATACCAAAATAAATTATTAAAAAAATTAAAATTAAAATTAAAATTAAAAAAACAGTGAAAGCTTTTCCTCTAAGATTGGGAACAAGGCAAGGATGCTCACTCTCCCCACTTTTATTCAACATAGTGCTGGAGGTTTTAGCCCCAGCAATCAGACAGCACAATGAGATAAAAGCATCCCAACTGGTAAGAAAGAAGCTAATTAAACTCTCACTGTTTGCAGATGACATGATAGTGTATATAGAAAACCTTAAAGACTCTACCAAAACCTATAAGAATAACTGGATTCAGCAAATTTTCAGGATACAAAATTAATACACAGAAATCTGTTGTGTTCCTATATACTAGCAATGAACTAGCAGAAAGAGAAATTAGAAAAACAACTCCATTTACAATTTCATCAAAAAGAATAAAATACTTAGGAATAAACCCAACCAAAGAGGTGAGAGACCTATACACTGAAAACTATAAGACACTAATGAGAGAAATTAAAGAAGACACCAAAAAGTGGAAATCTATCTCATGATCATGAATAGAAAGAATTAATTTTGTCAAAATAGCCATCCTGCCCAAAGAAATTTAGATTTAATGAGATCCCTATCAAAATACTGATGGCATTTTTCAACGAATTAGAGCAAATAATCATAAAATTCATATGAAACCACAGAAGACCCTGAATAGCCAAAGTAATCTTGAGAAAGAAGAAGCTGAAAGGATTAGGTTCCCTAATTTCAAGCTATGCTACAAAGCTACAGTAATCAAAACAGTATGGTACTGGCACAAAAAGAGACCCATAGATCAATGCAACAGAATAGAGAGCTCAGAAATAAACCCAGGCATATATGATCAATTAATATATGATAATGAGTAAAACAGCAGTAAAATCACAGACACTGAGAAGTGACTGGCGTTTACCATGGGGGAGGGGTTGAGGTGGGCGGGGTGTGTAAGGGGTAGAAAAAGGCAGAAAATCTCAATCGTAATATAAGTTGGTCACATGGGTGGTAGTACAGCATTGAGAATATAGTCAATGGTTCTGTAACATCTTCCTATATTAACAGATAATTACTGCACTAGTGGGGGTGAGGATTTAAGAATGTGTGCAACTGTTGAATCATTGCATATCAAATATACTTCAATTAAAAAATGCAAATAGAAAAAAAGGTAAAGACTCAGATGTAAATAATTACTATATACCAAAAAAAAAAAAAAAAAGACCTCCAGATGCACTGTGAGCAAATTTCTGAAGTTAAATATATACGTGCACTATGTTCCATTCCCCAAAGGAACATACAGGTAGACTTTGTAGTTCCAAAGTTCTTTCCACTCCTACTACTTTGCTGCTCTCTTGATGCTTTTTGTTGTTCTCATCAGTTTTCAAAGCACCACCTTCCAGCATGGATCCTGTTTTACATAGTTTTTGTTCCATGCTTTTTATCTTTTTAATATTCCTTCCTTCCACTTTATTTATATTCACTTTGTTCTTTGTCTATCTTTAGATGTTTGGCTCACATATTTCAGCGTTTCTTTCCTAATAATTCTATACTTTCCCCTTTAAAAATTAATTAGCTGAATAATACAAGATTTGGTAAATAGCATATCTGTTATTGTCATCTGTTATTTGGTAAATAGTCTAAGTATTTTCTACTTTTCAGTGATTTTTGTCTTTGAAGTTATTTTAAAGAATGCTTTAAAAGCTCTAAATGTATGAGTTTTTACATTATCTGTTGCTAACATCTAACAATTGCACTGTGGTTAGAAAATGTCATTTTTTTCCTTATACTGATTCCTTGTAATGTATTGACTTGATTTATGGTTGACTTTTGGAAGTGGTTTGTGTGCATGTAAGAAGGTGTACTCTCCAGTTGCTCAGTCAACATTCTATATGTTACTATTACATTAAGCTATGGCCTTGTTCAAATTTTCTATATGCTTAGTAATTTTCATGACGATTTATTGATTATTGAAAGACATATTAAAATCTCACATCATGATAATAAACTTGGAGTTATTTAAAAATTTTGCTGAGTATATTTTAGACATATATGTATAAAATTGTGATATTTTCCTGGTGAACAAAACTTTTTATCAATAGATAATGACCTTCTATTTCTAGTTTTTTAAAAAAAGAATTATTTACACTTTGTGTTTAAGAATTGTACCACCTTTCTTTTGGGTAGGTTTTGTCTGTATCTTTTTCTCCCCCATTGTTTAACTTCCACTCTGTGTTCTTTTATTTTTAGAATGGCTTTTAAAGACAATTAAAAGCTGAATTTTGTTTTTACCTTGGCCCTATAATCACTGCCTTTAAATGGTGAGTTTAATACATTTATATTATGATTACTGATATATTTGGATTCATTTCTACTATCTTATTTTATAAATATTTCCCTTTTTTTCATGCTTTTTTTCTTGCCTTCATTGAAGGTAGAATCCCTCCCCCTTTTATTAGTTTAGAAATTATTTTTAATCTTTTGGTGGCTTTTCTAGAAATTTTAACATCCACATTTAACTTAAAGTCTGAGTTTTTTCGCTAGGCAACATAAGAACCTTAAAACATTTTAACTCTAATTCTAGTTACCCCATTCCTGACTTGCTGTTTTTGTCCAGGATATTAGGGGTTTTTTACTAATTAAATATGGCTAATTCATAGAGTTTAGTTTTACTCACATATTTACCATTTTATTTGCTATTTCATCTTACTTCTTCAACTTTGTGAGACCATTTTGCTTCTTCCTAAAGTAAAACCCTTTGAAGTTTCTTAAAATGGAGTTTATGGGTAGTAAATATTGAATTTGGTTTCTCTGAAATGTCTTTATCTTACTACTGTTCTTGAAAGATATCTTGATGAGTAGTGAAAATTCTACATTAACAGCTTTATTCTTCATCACATTGGAAATATTCCACCATTTACTGGGCCAATTGTTGAGAGCCTCCATCCATGTCATGACTTTGAAATTAATCTGTCTTCTGTCTCTGGCTGCTTTTAAGCTTTTACTCTGTCTTTGTTAACTTCTTTCAATATGATAGGTTTTTTTTTAATGTTTTAGATAATCTTTTTATTTATTTTGCTTTAAATTCATTTGGCTTCTTGAACTGGAGATTCATATTTTTCACCAATTCTCAATTTATTTTTTAGCCATTATTTTTTCAAATATTATCTCAGCCTCATTTTCTCTTTCTGGAACTCATTTACATGAATCTTAGATCTGTTTATGGTTTATCTTTTATGTAATAATTTTTTAGCTTATATAATCTCTTCTTTTAGCCTCTCTATGGGTATCCTGTATAATTTCTATGATCAGTTTTCTTTTTAACTTCATCGAGTTTCTATTTTAAATGATTACATTTTCACTTCTAGAAGTTATTTTTCAAAACTTCCTAGTCAACTTTGTTAGTTTCTTGTTGCTTCCTTATATTCTGATTATCTCGTTTCTTTAAACCCACTGAACATGATTTATATTGTCATGATAGCTTAATTGTGAGACTATTCTGTTTATAATTTCTGCTCTCACTTGTAGTGGCTTATAGCTGTGTGTGGTGTGTGTGTGTGTGTTTGTGTTCATGGTGAGCTCATGCTCCTTCGCATCTCATGTGAGGAAACTTCTAAGATCTGGGGTGCTTCTATCAGGCACCTGATGGCAAACAGTCTGGGGCTCATTTCAACCAGATTCTCTCCTTAACTGTTTGGCTGCCAACATAGTGTGAATCTGAGCTCCATGTCTAGTAAATGTGAACTAGTAGTTAGGAACTCCAGGAGACAGAGCCTCCCCAGGGTCAAAGCTGGGACAGCCATCACCACTTTCTCCCTCTGCAGAAGTTCTCCCTAATTCTGTCACACGTTGCTCTTCAGGAGTCCTAACTTTACGCAGAGATCACTGGTCCAGCCTACCATCATGACTGCCCCTGGCCTCTGCCTGCTGCCCCAGTGCCCACTCGGCTCAGAGCTACTGGGGAGTGGCAGGTGCCTGAGGGAAAACACTGGGCTTCAGGTCCCCGTTTCCCTTCTGAGGTTTTGTTTGTCACTTCTGGACTGCAAAGTGTTTTCTTACTTTGCCACCTGCTCAGATGTGTCTCCAATGTTCTTAGATAAAGTGTACCTACAGGATACATGTAGTACACCACACTGTTGGAAATACAAATTTTTTATTTAATTTTACTTATTTTAGAAGATGTCTTCTCTTATTCCAATAAATGTGGAGGTTGGATGAGAGGAAGAAAGTTGGGGACTTGAGCCACAACTACAGTATATGGGAAAACGACCAGGATGGCAAGCTGCCTCTCATTCCCCTTCACAGGGCACAAGGCACACAGTGGTGGTGGTGTACTCACGTCACGCAAGTCTCCCTAAGCTCGTTTCTTTTCCAGTCTGTAAAATGGCAACAATTGTAAGACCCATCTCAAAGTTCTTAAGAGGATTAAATAATAATACATGTGAAAACTTAGTTCAGTGTCCAGGGGACAAAACGCTCAACATATCATTTACAGCTAGTTTCAAAAACTTCTTTAATCCTAACTGTTTATCTTTCCAGATGAGCTTTAGAATTTTACTAAAATCATTAAAAATATAAAGGAATAGAATATTTGAATCAATAAAAAAGATTTATTTTGGAATTGATTGAAATGAATTTGGATTGAAATGTATAAAATAATTTGGGGAGACAGGACCTCTCAACAGATGAAATCTCTTCACCCAGGACATGGCTTGTGCCTCGTCTTGACATCCCTCAGCAGCGTCCTGACAGACACTCGTTTAGGTTCTGAACATTTCTTCTTGTGTTTGGTTCCCATTTTATTGAAGTTTTATTAAGCTTATTAGTATTGAAAGGGAAAGATTAACTTCTAATTAGTTAATTGCTGGAGTATGTAAAATCTCTGCTGTTTGTATGTTTATTTATAATTGGGTACCTTGCTGAAGTCTTGTAAGAATCCTAGTTTCCCAGGTAATCACTTCACCTGCAAATGATAATTTTTTCTCCTTTCCCAAAGTTATGCTTACTTCTGTAAATAGCCCAAAGTGCATTACAGAAGAATGGTCACTGGGCTCCCTAATTTTACTCCTAATCTTCATTGTACCTACTGTTTCTAGCTACATATCTAGTGTTTCATAGTAAATTTGTTGGTTTCATTTTCCATTAAACATATTGTAATAAGTTTTATCAGGAATGTAAGTTTAATTATAGTAATTTTAGGAACTTATTATGCATTTCTTTTGATTGTATGTCTTTCCTCCTTTACTCTACAAATATAGTAAAATAATTTTTCTTACCAGAAAGCCAACTTTGCATTCCTAGAATGCATGCTAGCCTATTTGTTAATGGATTAATGTGCCTATAATATACTCTTGGTATTGAATTTTCATAATTCTTTAAGACTTTTGCATCTATTTTATTCTTTCTTTCTTTGATAATTTTTTGATACTGGGTTCATACTCACTGTATAAAATGAATTAGGATGATTTTTCTACATTCTGGGCCAGTTTAAATAGCTTTAAATATTTCTTCCTTCAAATGTTAAGACAACTTATGTAAAACACCCGTACTTGATGTCATTTTATAAATAATTTTTATAATTTTTAAGTGACTTCACTTTCTACTGCAGATTTTTTGAGACAAATTTGATAATTTGTCTTTTTTCTAGAAAACAGTCCATTCCACCCAGATTTTCAATTTGTCAACACAAGTTAATGCAGAATTCATAATTTAAAAAACCCTTTTATTTACCCTAAATATTTCTGTTTTTTACATATTCCTGGCTTTCTATCTTTTGTGATGTCTATACAGAAATTTTGATTTTCTTCTTCAGTGTTTTGAGAATATTTATCCTGTTTTAATTTTAATAGTAGTTAGCTTGACATTTTCCAAAAGCATTATTTTATCCTTCATTTTTCTAATTGCCAAAGTTAATATTGAAAAGGAACACTCTGACTCTATTTCTGATGAAAATGTAGAAAACTTCTACTTACCAGGTCCTTTATCTCTACCTCAATCTCAGGCCCATTAACTCTTCTTATCCAAATCCTTACTACTAAATCATTGCTTTTTCCCATAACTTATCCTTTTGAAGAATTTAACATTTTGCTCCATTTCATAAACAGATTTACAATTATTTAAATTTATGTTTAAGTGGTTTCAGTGTTCACTTGTCTTTTAGTATAAAGTTGATTTAATAAACTCAATTTTCCTTCATCTCTTAATTGGTCAGAATAATCTAGTTTCTTTTCTCAAAAACACTACATAAGTGGTAAAATATCTTAACACTCTCATACTTGAATATGTCTTCCCATTGTCTTCACCCATGAAAGGCATCTTCACTAGCTATGAATTTTTGGATTAAAATTTCTCTCTCCAACACTTGAGATGATAGCCCCCTATCAACTTCTGGCATTGCATGAGGCTAGCTTCATTTTTCTTCTCTTGTAGGTAATTGGCTTTGTTTGTTTGTTTGTTTGCCTTTATTCTTATAACTTAATACTTGTAATACATGCAGATCTTTCCTTAGCCTCCAAAATCTTTATTCAGCTGTATCTTTGAATAATTCTTCTGCTCTGCATGTTCTGTTCTCCTCTTCAGGAACATCGAGTGCCCTGTGCAGCAGGGCCAACCTCTGTTCCACCCTCTGCCACCCTCCGCCCCTCACTGTGCAGTTCCTAGGTGCCCTGTGCTCTGAGAGCTACTCTCTTGTTCTCATCACACTGGCCTTACACACGGAAATATCAGTGATGGTATCTTTTTGTTTCTGATGAGCATTTTGCTTCGGCATTTTAAGTTCCTATCACCTTTACCATAGCCACCTTAGCCTGTTTTCTCTTTATGGCTTTTTGTTTTTGCTTCACAATTTCTTATATTCTTTTAAAAAGGCCCAAAAGTTTCCTGAAAATTTCTTCCACATTCTGAAAGTGATATTATATACTGACACAGTATTTTATGGGTCCTTAGGACAATGTTCCACCAACATGCACCTCACCTAGAACTCTGGCTACTTCACGCATCTTTGGCAAATGACATCTCTGTGTATTTGAACTGTGATATCTTTGTTTACTTTCCAGTTTAAAAAAATTTTTTATGTTGTATATATACACTTAAGTCATAACTAAATTATTTTTAGAAAAAAACAAAAACTGTTTCTTTCAAGTACTCCATGAACAGCACAATAAAAATCAGTATTTATGAAACAAGGATATACAGAAAAGTTATGAAGACGGTAGTTTCAAATTATGTAGTTTTGCTTCCAAAAGGGGAGATTTCTAATATATTAAGAAAAAATGATGACACGATCTAACCCTGTTCCCACATAAACACCAATTTTATTCCAAATGATCACATAATTTTAAGAATTTTCCTAAAAAACATTTTTACAAAAAGTAACCCGTTATTAATTCTGAAAATTCCATCTTGTACATACATTAGTGCTACTTAGTTGTGCTGAAACATTCTAAAAATTCCATAGCTTCTGTAGATTTCACTTTAAAAGTTAAAAATTTTTTCTATTTTTCACGATAAATAGTGCTACTGATAACTTTACTTGGTAGACTTTTAGTTACTTTGGTGATTTTTACAATCTTACAAATAAGTGACACACGTATAATACAAAATAAATAAATAAGCAAATCTAATGGTTCATGTTGGGGGCCAGAGAGCTGCATTTTGTTAAACCCAAATTGAACAGAGTTGAATTTAGGTTAATACAGAGAAAGGCATGCTCTGGATGTGTTGTTCTTTGTATTTCTTGAAGCATCAGATGAATCGTAAAAAGTTCAAAGAGCTTCTTATTACTCCTGTAAGAGAATGAATATAATTTAATCACATACTTGGGGAGTTTATCTGTGAAGACACTGAGAGGACTCAGGTGTCAATGTGGGGAAATGGCATCTGTTTTTAAGAATAGTGCAGAAAATAGGTAACTAAAGAATTAACATGCTAAGACAAACACAATAGGCTTTATGAGGCAGGCCTAGCATAGAAAAATATTTAAGGAAAAAAGAAAATGTTTTTGAATCCCAAAACTGCACCCTACTCACTATAACAGCTTTTGAGAAAACTTTTTTCCTCACAGCAAGAAAGAGTGAAATACTTCATCATCTTATTTTAAGTAAACTGGGCTTTTTAAAGTAGCAGAATGTTGGTCTATTTTTTGTCTTAGCTCCAAAATACCTTTTAAACATTCCTCTTTCTAAAAACCAATCAGTAATTTCATTTTCAATCAGAATTATATCTGTTAACACACTTATTTCCTTGTCTACATATTGTGAAAAAACTATCAAATAGCCTGTGTAACCATCCTCTTGATACAAAATGGTTCACATCTCTGTGGTTTTAAAGACATATTAAGATTTGTTTGAGTATCAAAACCTCTCAGCCCTCCAGTTCAAGTTTTATTCGAGTTCTTCAAATAATTTTGAACTGAACATAAGCTAAAAACACATCACAAAGAGTAAAACACTTTAGTCCAAGGATATACTTGCACTTTGGGATGACTTTTTAAAAATCCCACAAATAAGGAGCTAAGAAAGAATTAAACCTAAGCGATGTCATTGCAGCCTCATGGTACCGCAGGGAAACGACAACAAGCCCAACTGAGAATCTCCTGATTACAAATCAAGACGATCATGGTACAGTCAATACGTAAGAAAAGGAAGATAATGAATTGGTAACTGATCCCAGACCAAAACGAATTAACTGGTGAGTTGAGCATAAGGTTATAGTTTGACGATGAATAATTACTATGGTGTGGTACAGTGTGCTAGGCACCAAAGACAACTTAGGGACCCACTACCGCGCACCTACAAATAATTTTAAGATGAATTCAGGTATCCTGAGGCAGGGCAGAGTATCTAAATTCACTGCCACGGAAACCATGGTGAGGGGCAAGGTGGGGGTAGAGGAGCTGAACTGAAAACCAGACTTTCACTCTTACCAAAATGAGCTGAGAAAGAAGCTGCTCAGATTTGCCTCAAAACAAACACCAGACTATGTCGAGATTCTAGGAAAATACAGCTTTAAAATTTATGTCGTTTATTTATAATTTAAAAACTGGTTATCCTGATGTTTGCATCAGGGAAAAGAAGAGGAAATATAAAAAGAAAACCCTTGATTCTTACAATGAAATCCAAATTAGTGGCAGCAGTAAGCTCCTAATAATTTCCTAAAATAAACCCCATTATAACACTGTCTCAGGTCTTTTCAGCTTCATTTTCATTCCCTAAATTCAGTGCCATTGAGGATCTGCAAAATATATTTTTATTATTATTATTTTTATTTCACCTATGGTGCTTCCAAAGGCCAGTGTGTTAACAGTGTATCCTCACACTATCACTCAGCTGCTAAAAATTGCTCCTACCTTTTGTATACTCTGTTTGTGGTACTTAAAGTTCATTTGGCAGAAATGAACTACTGAAACAGCATGACGCCCTAAGATTAACACTGATTCTAGTCTATTACTAAGTACATGGTCTGAGATAAGCATTGATAGTCATGAATCTCAATTTTCTACATGTTCATTGGAAATTCTGACTTAATAATATTTAATACAGGATTCAGAAAGGTCTAAAGGATCACAACAAGATATCTTCCTATTAAAAATGTTAGAAATAAGAAATTCTTACTTGATTTTGGAAAGCTTTTGTAGTATAATACTGAGCTTTTCTAGAATTTGAAGATCGAGCTTGGGGGTTCGAAGCAGCACAGAGCAAGTACGAAAAAATAAAGTGTTGCTACAGGCTTCCAGGAAAGGCTGCAGGGCTTCTGCAAAACAGACACGGGGGCTTCTGTTAGGGAGCAGCAGAGGAAGGAAAGCAGCATGAAGTAAAACCACGTTGGTGATCCGTAAAAACTGGTTTGGATTTTTCATTCCTTTCATACTTACAGGTTGGGGCAAAAAATACCATCATTTGAAAAATTAAAATATCCACTGGTTCTTGCTGAACAATGCAAACCACAGGTAAGATTATTTTCTCTGATATCCAAATTCCAGTAGGCGGAATTTAGCAGAAACTTCATGTTTGAAAGGAAGGAGAAAGGTAATTTCTTCAATTAAGTTCACAACAGTAGGCTGAGTTTAAATAAGTAGCAATAACTAATTTTGTTGGGGTGATACATGTTTTTAAGATCCTAAATTTAACAATTTCATTTGAGTATTAATGACAGTTTCTATAATCACTGGATAGAGAATAACTTATTAGGCATAAAAGCAAAAGGAAAAATTCATAAAAGATTGAGAGATTACACAAAATAAAAAAATTTAAATCTTTATGTAAAAGAAAATATTAAAAAGTAAAGCAAAACAAAAGGGAGATGCCAAACTTGGGGCAGAGGAGGGGTAATGCCTTTGTAATATACTTACCAGAAGATTGATATCATTATTATAAAAAGAGCTCTTTCTTACAAGCCAATAGTAAAAAGGTGGACCTAGTATTTTTAGTAATAAGCAAAGGGCATTCAGACTAGAAAAAAGACAGCAAAAGCATTCAAGCTTCACAGGAATACAGTAATTGGAATTTGGCAAATCTGTTATCAAAAGCTTTAGAAATACATATATTCTTTGATTCAGGAATTCTGCCTCTTAGAATGTGTCTTGTAGAAATGTATGCAAAAGGGCCACAGCACGGTCTGTAATAGAGAAAACTGAAAGCTGTATTAAGGTTGCTGTTATGAGTTGTACAAAGTAATATATAAAAATGTTTTTTAAGGTGTTATCACTATTATCAGTAACTAGGGAAACTTGAACAAAAACAAAAATCATACAAAAATATTAAATTGTGGCCTCTAAAATGGTAAAATTCCTTTTCTAAAAGTCTCTATAAAATTCAGAGGCTCCCACAATGAATACAGGACTTTATTTCAAGCACAGATAAACAAGTTAATATCTGTGAGGGACAGAGAAATACAGTAGTTGCCTTCATCATTCCTTTTTAATCTATAAGCACAGCTTAAAAGACTACATGTCAGGGTAGGCTTACTATTTGTCTTGATAACATATCTTGATAGACATCTTCATGTACACCGAGTAAAATAAACCACTAAATAGTGAAATCGAAAAGCTCCAAAACAGTAAAATCAGAGGAATATTCTGAAAATAGAAAAAGAAAGGTGGCAAGGTGGTATATGCTAGCAACAGAGCACTAGAGACAATGATTATGTGTCCTTTGGATGGTAACAAGGAGAAAAACTTACTACTTTCCCCACAGTAATCAACCCAAGTATGGACTAAATTTAGTTCACCAAGTCACAGGTATACACTGTGTCTACACAAGGGTGTGCGTGCACATGTGCAGAGAGATCTCAATCTCAGGTACATAGAATGAAAATTCAGGTTACAAATATAGCACACATAACCTACAAATGGCATTAAAAGAACACTGAAATTTCAAGCAGCTTCATTAAACAATTGTAGTTTCCTTATTTCAGATCCTGAAGTGTATGATTCACATCAATTCTAAACAAGAAAGCTGACTGTCATACGGCTAACAGAACTGAAATCAATGGGTGAAGAACAACCGTAAGTCGTTACAAGAGGCATAACCAAGCATTGACATGCCCACAATTTCTGGTGTCAAAGTTTTCAAATTAAAAGCCCAAAATCACATAAGAAAGTTATGGCGGTTGTTTAAAAATTACAAAAGCGGTTGGTGGGGTAGGGGGAGGGCTGTACAACTCAGAGAAGACAAGTAGTGATTCTATAGCATCTCACTACGCTGATGGACAGTGACTGTAATGGGGTAGGTGGGGGGGGGAGTTTAGTAACCATAATGTTGCACATGTAACTGTAGATTAATGATACCAAAAAAAAAATTACAAAAGCATAAAGGAGAGTGTATTTTCCTTTAGTTTACCACACTTTATAGTAAATCAGGTTTTGGCATGAACAAAACACACACACTTAAGGGTCCCTACCAAAAGCCCTGAGTAAACACTGCCAAGTCAAGTGAACTTCTTTATATGAACTCTGTAATGGAAAAAAGCCTTTTCCATTAGGGTCTTTTAAAAGTAAGAAAGCCTCACTAGCTTGATTTTCTTTCTTTCTTTCTTTCCCTCCCTCCCTCCATCCCTCCCTTTCTTTTTAAATTTTTTATTAAGGTATTATTTATATACACTCTTATGAAGGTTTCACATAAAAAAACAATGTGGTTACTACATTTACCCATAGTATCAAGTCCCCACCCATAACCCAGTGCAGTCACTGTCCTTCAGTGTAGTGAGATGCCACAGAGTCACGATTTGCCTTCTCTGTGCTACACTGATTTCCTCGTGATCCCACACACCATGTGTATTAAACATAATACCCCTCAATCTGTTTCTCCCTCCCACCCCACCCGCCCTCCCACACCCCGCCCCTTTGGTAACCACTAGTTCCTTCTTGGAGTCTCTGAGTCTGCTGCTATTTTGTTCCTTCAGTTTTGCTTTGTTGTTATACTTCACAAATGAGGAATATCATTTGGCACTGGTTTTTCTCCGCCTGGCTTACTTCTCTGAGCATAATATCCTCCAGCTCCATCCATGTTGTTGCAAATGGTAGGACTTGTTTCTTTCTTATGGCCGAATAGTATTCCATTGTGTATATGTACCACATCTTGATTCATTTATCTACTGATGGACACTTAGGTTGCCTCCATATCTTGGCTATTGTAAAAAGTGCTGCGATAACGCAGGGGTGCATATGACTTTTTGAATCTGTGAAGTTGTATTCTTTGGGTAAATTCCAAGGAGTGGGATTCCAGGGTCAAATGGTATTTCTATTTTCAGTTTTTTGAGAAACCTCCATATTGCTCTCCACAATGGTTGAACTAGCTTACATTTCCACCAGCAGTGTAGGAGGGTTCCCCTTTCTCTGCATCCTTGCCAGCATTTGTTGTTCTTAGTCTTTTGGATGGTGGCCATCCTTACTGGTGTGAGGTGATATCACATTGTGGTTTTTATTTGCATTTCCCTGATGATTAGTGATGTGGAGCATCTTTTCATGTGTCTGTTGGTAATCTGAATTTCTTCTTCGGAGAACTATCTCTTCATATCCTATGCCCATTTTTTAATCAGGATATTTGCTTTTTGGGTATTGAGGTGTGTAGGTTCTTTATATATTTTGGATGTTAACCCCTTCTTGGATGTCATTTACAAATATAATCTCTCATACTGCAGGATGCCTTTTTGTTCTGTTGATGGTGTCCTTTGCTGTACAGAAACTTTTTAGTTTGATGTAGTTCCATGAGTTCATTTTTGCTTTTGTTTCCCTTGCTCAAGGAGATGCATTCAGGAAGAAGTTGCCTATGTTGTCTTCTGAGAGTTTTATAGTTTCAAGACTTACATTCAGGTCTTTGATCCATTTCGGTTTACTTTTGTGTATGGGGTTAACCAATAATCCAGTTTCATTCTCTTGCATGTAGCTGTCCAGTTTTGCCAACACCAGCTGTTGAAGAGGCTGTCATTTCCCCATTGTATGACCATGGCTCCTTTTCATACACTAATTGACCATATATGGTTGGGTTTAAATCAGGGCTCTCTAGTCTGTTCCATTGGTCTATGGGTCTGTTCTTGTGCTAGTTCCAAATTGTCTTGATTACTGTGGCTTCGTAGTAAGAGCTTGAAGTTGGGGAGCATAATTCCCCCCAGCTTAATTTTTCCTTCTCCGGATTGCTTTGGCTATTCGGGGTCTTCTGTGGTTCCATATGAATTTTAGAATGATTTTCTCTAGGTCATTGAAGAATGCTGTTGGTATTTGGATAGGGATTGCATTGAATCTGTAGATTGCTTTAGGCAGGATGGTCATTTTGACAATATGAATTCTTCCTATCCATGAGCATGGGATGTGTTTCCATTTATTAGTATCTTCCTTAATTTCTCTCATGAGTGTCTTGTAGTGTTCAGAGTATAGGTCTTTCCCTTCCTTGGTTAGGTTTATTCCTAGGTATTTTATTCTTTTTGATGCAACTGTGAATGGAATTGTTTTCCTGATTTCTCTCTGCTACTTCATTGTTAGTGTATAGGAATATCACCGTTTTCTGTGTATTAATTTTGTATCCCGCAACTTTGCTAAATTCAGATATTAGATCTAGTAGTTTTGGAGTGGATTCTTTAGGGTTTTTTATGTACAATATCATGTTTCCTGCAAACAGGGACAATTTAACTTCTTCCTTGCCAATCTGGATGCCTTTTATTTCTTTGTGTTGTCTGATTGCTGTGGCTAGGACCTCCAGAACTATGTTGAATAGAAGTGGGGAGAGTGGCCATCCTTGTCTTGTTCCCGATATTAAAGAAAAAGCTTTCAGCTTCTCACTGTTAAGTATTATTTTGGCTGTGGGGTTATCATATATGGACTTTATTATGTTGAGGTGCTTGCCCTCTATACCCATTTTGTTGAGTTTTTACCATGAATGGATGTTGAATTTTGTCAAATGTTTTTTCAGCATCTATGGAGATCATCATGTGGTTTTTGTCCTTCTTTTTGTTGATGTGGTGGATGATGTTGGTGAATTTTGGAATGTTGTACCATCCTTGCATCCCTGAAATGAATCCTACTTGATCATGATGGATGATATTTTAGATATATATATACACTTATGTATATATATATTTTATTTTGGTATCATTAATGTACAATCAGTTGAACATTATGGTTACTAGACCCCCTCTTGTCAAGTCCCCCCCACACATACCCCACTACAGTCACTGTCCATCAGAGTAGTAAGATGCTATAGAATCCTTACTTGTCTTCTCTATAAATACTACCTTTACCAAGTCCCCTGCTGCTGCATTAAGTGTGCTAATCGTAATGCCGCTTTTCCCCCTTATCCCTCCCTTCCCAACCATTCTCCCCAGTCCCTTTCCCTTTGGCAATTGTTAGTCCATTCTTGGGTTCTGTGTGTCTGCTTCTGTTTTGTTCCTTCAGTTTCTCCTTTTTTTTTTTTTTTTACAATTTATTTTGGTGTCATTAACCTAAAATTACATGTGCAATATTGTGGTGATTAAACTACCCCCTTCATCAGGTCCCCCCACCAACCCTATTACAGTCACTGTCCATCAGTGTAGTGAGATGAGAATCACTACTTGTCTTCTCTGACTTGTACAGCCCTCCCCGTGCCCCCCCTACCTTACGTCTGCTAATCGTAATGCCCCTTTTACCCTCTTAACCCTCCCTTCCCACCCTTCTTCCCCAGTCCCTTTCCCTTTGGTAACTATTAGTCCGTTCTTGGGTTCTGTGAGTCTGCTGCTGTTTTGTTCCTTCAGTTTTTTTTTTCTTTGTTCTTATACTCCACATATGAGTGAGATCATTTGATACTTGTCTTTTTCGGCTTGGCTTATTTCACTGAGCATAACACCCTCTAGCTCCATCCATGTTGTTGCAAATGGTAAGATTTGTTTTCTTCTTATGGCTGAGTAGTATTCCATTGTGTATATGTACCACATCTTCTTTATCCATTCATTTACTGATGGACACTTAGGTTGCTTTCATTTCTTGGCTATTGTAAATAGTGCTGCGATAAACATAGAGGTGCATATGTCTTTTTCAAACTGTGCTGCTGCATTCTTTGGGTAAATTCCCAGGAGTGGAATTCCTGGGTCAAATGGTATTTCTATTTTGAGTTTTTTGAGGAACCCACATACTGCTTTCCACAACGGGTGAACTAGTTTACATTCCCACCAGCAGTGTAGGAGGGTTCCCCTTTCACCACATTGTCGCCAACATTTGTTGTTGTTTGTCTTTTGGATGGTGGCCATCCTAACTGGTGTGAGGTGATATCTCATTGTGGTTTTAATTTGCTTTTCTCTGATGATTAGCAATGTGGAGCATCTTTTCATGTGCCTGTTGGCCATCTGAATTTCTTCTTTGGAGAAGTTTCTCTTCAACTCCTCTGCCATTTTATAATTGGCTTGTTTGCTTTTGTTTGTTGAGGTGCATGGGCTCTTTATATATTTTGGATGTCAACCCCTTATCAGATATGTCTTTTATGAATATATTCCCCAATACTGTAGGACGTCTTTTTGCTCTACTGATGGTGTCCTTTGCTGTACAGGAGCTTTTTAGTTTGATATAGTGCCAGTTATTCATTTTTGCTTTTGTTTCCTTTGCCTGAGGAGATATGCTCATGAAGAACTTGCTCATGTTTATGTCCAAGAGATTTTTGCCTATATTGTATTCTAAGAGTTTTATCGTTTCATGACTTATATTCATGTCTTTGATCCATTTTTAGTTTACTTTTGCCTATGGGGTTAGACAGTAATCCAGTCTTATTCTCTTACATGTAGCTGCTCAGTTTTGCCAACACCAGGTGTTGAAGATGCTGTCATTTCCCCCATTGTATATCCGTGGCTCCTTTATCGTATATTAATTGACCATATATGCTTGGGTTTATATCTGGGCTCTGTATTCTGATCCAAAGGTCTATGGGTCTGTTCTGCCAGTACCAAATTGTCTTGATTACTGTGGCTTTGTAGTAGAGCTTGAAGTCAGGGAGCATAATTCCCCCTGCTTTATTCTTCCTTCTCAGGATTGCTTTGGCTATTCGGGGTCTTTTGTGGTTCCATATGAATTTTAGAACTATTTGCTCTAGTTCACTGAACAATGCTGTTGGTATTTTTATAAGGATTGCATTGAATCTGTAGATTGCTTTAGGCAGGACAGCCATTTTGACAATTTAATTCTTCCTAGCCAAGAGCATGGGATGAATTTCCATTTATTAGTGTCCTCTTAATTTCTCTTAAGAGTGTGTTGTAGTTTTCGGGGTATCGGTTTTCACTTCCTTGGGTAGGTTTATTCCTAGGTATTTTATTCTTTTTAATGCGATTGTGACTGGAATTGTTTTCCTGATTTCTCTTTCTGCTAGGCACTGTTAGTGTATAGGAATGCAACAGAGTTCTGTGTATTAATTTTGTATCCTGCAACTTGGCTGAATTCGTCCATTAGATCTGGTAGTTTTAGAGTGGATTCTTTAGGGTTTTTTTATGTGCAATATCATGTCATCTGCAAACAGGGACACTTTGACTTCTTTCTTACCAATCTGGATGCCTTTTTTTTCTTTGTTGTCTGATTGCTGTGGCTAGGACCTCCAGATCTATGTTGAATAAAAGTGGGGAGAGTGGGCATCCTTGCCTCATTCCCAATTTAAAGGAAAAGCTTACAGCTTCTTGCTGTTACATATACTGTTGGCTGTGAGTTTGTCATATATGGCCTTTATTATGTTGAGGTACTTGCCCTCTATACCCATTTTGTTGAGAGTTTTTATCATGAATGGATGTTGGATTTTGTCAAATGCTTTTTCAGCATCTATGGAGATGATCATGTGGTTTTTGTCCTTCTTTTTGTTGATATAGTGGATGATGTTGATGGATTTTCGAATGTTGTACCATTCTTGCAGCCCTGGGATGAATCCCACTTGATCATGATGGACGATTTTTTGATGTATTTTTGAATTTGGTTTGCTAATATTTTGTTGAGTACATTTACATCTATGTTCATCGGGGATATTGGTCTGTAATTTTCTTTTTTTGTGGTGTCTTTGCCTGCTTTTGCTACTGGAGTGATGTTGGTCTCGTAGAAAGAGTTTGGTAGTATTCCTTCCTCTTCCAGGTTTTGGAAAACTTTAAGGAGGATGAGTATTAGGTCTTCACTAAATGTTTGATAAAATTCAGCAGTGAAACCATCTGGTTCACCGATTTTGTTCTTAGGTAGTTTTTTGATTACCAATTCAATTTCTTTGCCGGTAATTGGTCTATTCAGATTTTCTGTTTCTTCCTGGGTCAGCCTTAGAATGTTGTATTTTTATAGAAAGTTGTCCATTTCTTCTAGGTTATACAGTTTGTTAGCATATAATTTTTCATAGTATTCTCTGATAAAATTCTTTGTATTTCTGTGGTATCCATAGTGATTTTTCCTTTTGCATTTCTGATTCTGTTTGTGTAGACTCTTTTTTCCTTGATAAGTCTGGTAAGGGTTTGCCTATTTTGTTTATTTTCTGGAAGAACCAGCTCCTGCTTTCATTGATTCTTTCTATTGTTTTATTCTTCTCAATTTTATTTATTTATGCTCTAATCATTATTATGTCAGTCCTTCTACTGACTTAGGGTTTCACTTTTTCTTCCTTTTCTACTTTCATTAATTTTGAGTTTCATTTGGGATTGTTCTTCTTTCCTGAGGTAGGCCTGTATTGCAGTGTATTTCCCTCTTACCATAGCCATTGCTGCGTCACACAGATTTTGTAGTGTTGAATTATTGTTGTCATTTGTCTCCATATATTGCTTGATCTCTGTTTGTATTTGGTCATTGATTGACTGATTATTTAGGAACATGTTATTCAGCCTCCATGTATTTGTGGGATTTTTCATATTCTTTGTTTAATTTATTTCTAGTTTCATACCTTTGTGATCTGAGAAGCTAGTTGGTAACAATTTCAATGTTTTTGAATTTACTGAGGTTCTTTTGGTGGCCTAGTATATTATATGGTCTGTTCTTAAAAATGTTCCATGTGCACTTGAGAAGAATGTGTATCCTGTTGCTTTTGGAAGGAGTGCTGTGTAGATGTTCATTAAGTCCATCTGTTTTAATACATTGGTTAGTGCCTCTATTTATTTTCTCCCTGGTTGATCTGTCCTTTGAAGTGAATGGTGTGTTGAATTCTCCTAAAATGAATGCATTGCATTCTATTTCCAACTTTAATTCTGTTAGTATTTGTTTCACATATGTAGGTGATCCTGTGTTGGGTGCATAGATATTTATAATGGTTATATCCTCTTGTTGGACTGACCCTTTTATCATTATGTAATGTCCGCCTTTGTCTCTTGTGACTTTCTTTGTTTTGAAGTCTATTTTATCGATACAAGAACTGCAACTCCTCCATTTTTCTCACTATTAGTTGTATGAAATATTTTTTTCTATCCCTTCACTTTCAGTCTGTGTATGTCTTTGGGTTTGAAGTGAGTCTCTTGTAGGCAGCATATAGATGGGTTTTGTTGTTTTATCCATTCAGTAACTCTATGTCTCTTGATTGGTGCATTCAGACCATTGACATTGAGGGTGATTGTCGATAGGTATGTACTTATTGCCATTGCAGGCTTTAGATTCGTGGTTACCAAATGTTCAAGGGTAATTCCCTTACTATCTAACAGTCTAATTTAACTCACTTCATATGCTATTACAAACACAACCTAAAGGTTCTTTTTTATTTCCCTCCTTTTTCTTCCTCCTCCATTCTTTGTATGTTATGAAACATATTCTGTAGTCTTTGTTTAGCCCTTGGGTGAAATCCATTAAGCCTTAGGAATACTTCCATCTATAGGAGTCACTCCAAAATGCACTGAAGAGGTGGTTTGTGGGAGGTCAATTCTCTCAGCTTTTGCTTATCTGAAAATTGTTTAATCCCTCCTTCAAATTTAAATGATAACCTTGCCAGGCAGAATATTTTTGGTTCAAGGCCCTTCTGCTTCATTGTATTATAAATACATCATGCCACTCCCTTCTGGCTTGTAAGGTTTCTGTTGAGAAGTCTGATGATAGCCTGATGGGTTTTCCTTTGTATGTGATCTTTTTTCTCTCTCTAGCTGCTTTTTAAAGTCTGTCTTTATCCTTGATCTTTGCCATTTTAGTTATTATATGTCTTGATGTTGTCTGCCTTGGGTCCCTTGTGTTGGGAGATGTGTGCACCTCCATGGCTTGAGACTATAGCCTTCCCCAGATTGGGGAATTTTCAGCAATTACCTCCTCAGTGATACTTTCTATCCCTTTTTCTTTCTCTTCTTCTCCTGGTACCACTATGATGTGAATATTGTTCCGTTTGAATTGGTCACACAGTTCTCTCAATATTCTTTCATTCTTAGAGATTCATTTTTCTCTCTGTGCGTCAGCTTCTTTGTATTCCTCTTCTCTAATTTCTATTCCATGTACCATCTCTTCTACTACATCTAATCTGCTTTTAAATCCCTCCATTGTATGTTTCATTTCAGATATGGAATTTCTTAAGGATTGAATCTCCAACTTAAATTCATTCCTGAGTTCCTGAATATGTTTCTGTAGCTCCATAAGCATGTTTATAATTTTTATTTTGACCTCTCTTTCAGGAAGATTGGTGAGTTCAGTTTCATTTGGCCCTTTTTCTGGGGTTTGTGAGATTTTGGTCTGAACCATGTTCTTTTGACATTTCATATTTTTGTGTGGTACCCACTAGTGTGTAGAAACTCCAGTCTCTGGAGCTCCTCAGCCCTAGTGTGAGGGTGGGGGCTATAGGATAGCAGAGCTGGTGCCTTGGGGGAGGAAGATGTTTCCTGAATCCCATCTGTGCTGCCTGTCTCCAGTGTCAGAGACAGTGGGCCAAGCACACAGGTGTAAGCCTCTGTGCGTTGCATCTCTAGCTGTTGTAGGCAGGGCCTCCCTCTTGCTGGCCTAACAGCAGCGCAGTGACTACCAGTTTGCGAGCAGGTGCCTGCATGCCAGTAGGAAGACTTGGCAGGCTCACAGTGGGGGCCTCAGAGCTGAGTAGGCACCCAGGGGGATGGAGAACCTGAAGCTACTCAAAGTTCACAACCAGCTGGGCAGAGTGCACCCAGACAACCTTGCCCAGCTCTCCCTTCTCCCATGCAGCAAGCTCCTTGCAAACCCCGCCCCTTCAGCAGCCCTCTCGCTGCTAGGAAGCCTCTCAGACCGCCTGCCCTTCCTCTGACAGAGCAGCCAGGTGTGGATCCCATCCTCCCCAAATGGCCAGAATGTCAGTCTCCCAGGCCCTCCCCCCATCCGAGCTCCCCAATGTGCAGAGAACCACACAATACAGGCTTTCACTAACAAAGCAGATCTCCAGGGCTAGGTGTTCAGTAGTCCCAGGCTTCCACCCCCTCCCCCTGTTTCTCTTCCTCCCACTGTTGAGCTGGGGTCGGGGAAGGGCTTGGGTCCCACCGGACTAAGGCTTTCTGTATGTTACCCTGTTTCATGAGGTCTCCTCTGTTTGTGAGGTGTGTATGCAATCTGGTTCAGCCTTCTTTCTTGTTGCTGTTTTAGGGTTAGTTGTATTAATCAACTATATTTTTGTAATATTTGTGGTTTTTGGACGAGTTCTCCATGTCACCTTTCATGCCGCCATCTTGAATCTCCCTTGATATATTTTTGAATTCGGTTTGCTAATATCTTCTTGAGTATTTTTGGATCTATGTTCATCAGGGATATTGGTCTGAAATTTTCTTCTTTTGTGGTGTCTTTGCCTGGTTTTGGTATTAGAGTGATGCTGGCCTCATAGAATGAGTTTGGAAGTATTCCCTCTTCTTCTACTCTTTGGAAAATTCTAAGGAGGATGGGTATTAGGTCTTCACTAAATGTTTGATAAAATTCAGCTGTGAAGCCATCTGGTCCAGGAGTTTTGTTCTTAGGTAGGTTTTTAATTACTAGTTCAATTTCACTGCTGGTAATTGCGTTGTTCAGATTTGATGTTTCTCAGCAGAAACATCACAGGCCAGAAGGGAGTGGCGTGATATATTCAGTGCAATGAAACAGAAGGGCCTCGAACCAAGAATACTCTATCCAGCAAGATTATCATTCAAGTTTGAAGGAGGATTTAAACAACTTCCATATAAGCAAAAGTTGAGGTAATTTACCTACCACAAACCAGTCAGTCTTGGAAGGATGAATTTTTCTAGAAAGTTGTCCATTTCTTCTACGTTATCCACTTTGTTAGCATATAATTTTTCATAGTATTCTCTAATAATTCTTTGTATTTCTGTGGTGTCCATAGTGATTTTTCCTTTCTCATTTTTGATTGTTTATGTGAGTAGACTCTGTTTTTTTCTAGATAAGTCCGGCTAGGGGTTTATCTATTTTGTTTATTTTCTCAAAGAATCAGCTTGTTTTAATTGATTCTTCCTATTGTCTTATTCTTCTCGATTTTATTTATTTATACTCTAATCTTTATTATGTCCCTCCTTTGGGCCTCATTTGTTCTTCTTTCCCTAGTTTCATTAATTGTGAGTTTAGACTGCTCATATGGAATTGTTCTTCTTTCCTGTGGTAGGCCTGTATTGCAATATACTTTCCCCTTAGCATGGCATTCGCTGTGTCCCACAGATTTTGCGGCGATGAATTGTTGTTCTCATTTGTCTCCATATATTGCTTGATCTGTTTTTATTTGATCATTGATACATTGGTTATTTAGGAACATGTTGTGGAGTCTCCATGTGTCTGTGGGATTTTTCATTTTCTTTGCATAATTTATTTCTAGTTTCATACCTTTGTGGTCTGAGAAACTAGTTGGTATAATTTCAATCTTGAATTGACCGAGGCTTTTTCTGTGGCCTAGTATATGAACTATTCTTGAAAATGTTCCATGTGCACTTGGGAAGAATGTGTATTCTGCTGCTTTTGGGTGTAGAGTTCATAGATGTCTGTTAGGTCCATCTGTTCTAACGTGTTGTTCAGAGCCTCTGTCTCCTTACTTATTTTCTGTCTGGTTGATCTGTCCTTCAGAGTGAGTGGAGGGTTTAAGTTTCTTAGAATTAATGCATTGCAACCTATTTCCCCTTTTAATTGTTAGTATTTGTTTCACATATGAAGGTGCTCCTGTGTTGGGTGCATAGATATTTATAATGATTATATATTCTTGTTGGACTGACCCTTTTATCATTATGTAATGTCCTTCTTTGTCTCTTATGACTTTCTTTGTTTTGAAGTCTATTTTGTCTGATACAATTACTGCAACTCCTGCTTTTTTCTCCCTATTAATTGCATGAAATATCTTTCCATCCCTTCACTTTTAGTCTATGTATGTCCTTGGGTTTGAAGTGAGTCACTTGTAGGCAGCATATAGATGGGTCTTGTTTTTTTATCCATTCAGTGTCTCGGTGTCTTTTTATTGGTGCATTCAATCCATTTACATTTAGGGTGATTATCAATAGGTATGTACTTATTGCCACTGGCTTGATTTTCAATCCTTCTTTTAAACCTGTGAGACAGACGTAAAATAGAGAACGGAAATTTTGGGATCTTTATACATATTAGGTTTAACTATAAGGTTGAAACATTAAAGTTTTAACATCTTTTCAATCCTACAGTGTTCAAATTCATTATATTTTTTAAACTTAAAAGAATTTTAGTTTGAATAGTGTGGCAACCTCAAGAGAGGAAAAAAAATCGAAGGCCCAATAGGCCTGGTGACTGCTCTTCTAAAATTCTGGTAATATTGGACAAATTACCTAACATGTCTTCACTTATTTCTATATTAAAATGGTTGCAAGACCACACAGCTTAACAAAGAGGCTTCTCCCTGCACACGGTTGAGCAGCAGAGACAGCGGAGACGTGGCACGGAGACCAGGAGGCATGAAAGGGCCTTTTCCTTGTGGCAGACACACACACTGCGGGCCAGTGATCCCCACCAGCACCCTAGGTGATCCCGAGGGCCGCCCTGCCCATGAAAGGTCAGGGGATTAACCCAGAGGTTGCTCCGTGTGCGGGGTTAACCAGCACAGACAACAGAGATAGGCACGACGACTGGAAGCTCTCCAAGCTGACAGACACGCCACTAGATGGCGACCACTCCCATCACATTGAAAAGGTAGAACTCTGTTCAATCCAAAATCCCTCAAACACAAGAAAGAGGCCTTGGTGAGACTGAAATCACCAATCTTAATGAAAAAGAATTCAAAATAAAAGTCATAAGCATGCCAATGGAGCTACAGAGAAATATTCAAGAGGTAACGGATTAATTCACGAGGGAGATAACAGAAATAAAACAAACAATGGAAGGATTGAAGAACAGACTGGATGAGGTGCAAGAGACTGTTAATGGAATAGAAATCAGAGAACAGGAATATAGAGAAGTTGAGGCAGAGAGAGAAAAAAGGACCTCTAGGAATGAAAGAATACTAAGAGAACTGTGTGACCTATCCAAACAAAACAATATTCGCATTATTGGGGTACCAGAAGAAGAGAGAAAAAGGGATAGAATGTGTCTTTGAAGAAGTAATTGCTGAAAACTTCCCCAATCTGTGGAAGGAAATAGTCTCTCAGGCTGTGGAAGTCTACAAATCTCCCAACACAAGGGACACAAGGAGGACAACACCAAGACATATAATAAATAAAATGGCAAAGATCAAAGACAAGAACAGAGTATTAAAAGCAGCCAGAGAGAGAAAAAAGATCACCCACAATGGAAAATCCAACAGGCTATCATCAGAGTTCTCAGCAGAAACATCACAGGCCAGAAGGGAGTGGCGTGATATATTCAGTGCAATGAAACAGAAGGGCCTCGAACCAAGAATACTCTATCCAGCAAGATTATCATTCAAGTTTGAAGGAGGATTTAAACAACTTCCATATAAGCAAAAGTTGAGGTAATTTACCTACCACAAACCATCTCTACAGTGTATTTTAAAGGGACTGCTCTAGATGGAAGTATGCCTAAGGGTAAATAGCTGTCACCAGAGAAAATAAAACCACAGCAAAGGAAGTAGACCAACTAAATACTAACTAAATGAAAAATTAAACCAGCTATCCACAAAGTCAGTCAAGGGAAACACAAAGAGTACAGAATAAAACACCTAAAATATAAAGAGTGGTGGAGGAAGAAAAAGAAGAGAGAAATAAAGAATCACCAGACTGTGTTTATAATAGCATAATAAGTGAGTTAAGTTAGACAGTTAGAGAGTAAACAAGCTGCCCTTGACCCTTTGGTAACTGCGAATCCAAAGGCTGCAATGGCAGTAAGTACATATCTATCGATAATCAACCTAAATGTAAATGGATTGAATGCACCAATCAAAGGACATAGAGTTACAGAATGGATAAAAAAGAAAGACCCATCTATATGCTGCCTACAACACTCAGTTCAAACCCAAAGACATACACAGAGTAAAAGTGAAGGGATGGAAAAAGATACTTCATACAAACAATTGGGAGAAAAAAGCAGGTGATGCAATTCTTGTATCACACAAAATAGACTTCAAAACAAAGAAACTAACAAGAAACAAAGAAGGAAATTATATAATGATAAAGGGGTCAGTCAAACAAGAAGATATAATCATTACGAATATCTATGCACCCAACAGAGGAGCAGTGACATATGTGAAACAAATACTAACAGAATTAAAGGACAAAACAAAATGCAATGCATTCATTTTAGTAGGAGACTTCAACACACCACTCACTCCAAAGGACAGATCAACCAGACAGAAAATAAGTAAGGACACAGAGGCACTGAACAACACATTAGAACAAATGGACCTAACAGACATCTACAAAACTCTACACCCAAAAGCAGCAGGATACACATTCTTCTCAAGTGCACATGGAACATTTTCCAGAATAGACCACATACTAGGCCACAAAAAGAGCCACAGTAAATTAAAAAAGATTGAAATTATACCAACCAACCTCTTAGATTACAATGGTATAAAACTAGAAATAAACGGTACAAAGAAAACAAAAAGGCTCACAAACACATGGAGGCTTAACAACATGCTCATAAATAATCAATGGATCGATGACAAATTAAAACAGAGATCAAGCAATATATGGAGACAAATGAAAACAATAGCACACTGCCCCAAATTCTGTGGGATGCAGTGAACGTAGTTCTAAGAGGAAACTATATAACAATTCAGGCTTATTTAAAGAAGGAATAACAATCCGAAATGAATAGTCTAAATTCACAATTATTGAAACTGGAAAAGAAGAACAAATGAGGCTCAAAGTTAGTAGAAAGAGGGATGTAATAAAGATCAGAGAGTAATAAATAAAATTGAGAAGAATAAAGCAATAGAAACAATTAATGAAACCAAGAGCAGGTTCTTTGAGAAAATAAACGAAATAGATAAACCACAAGCCAGACTTATCAAGAAAAAAAGAGAATCTACACACATAAACAGAATCAGAAATGAGAACGGACACCTCAGAAATACAAAGAATTATTAGAGAATACAATGAAAAACTATATGCTAATAAACTGGATAACCTAGAAGAAATGGACAAATTTCTAATAAATACAACCTTCCAAGACTGACCCAGGAAAAAACAGAAAATCTAAACAGACCAATCACCAGAAATGAAATTGAATCAGTAATTAAAAAATCAAGAACAAAACCCCCAGACAAGATGGATTCACCACTGAATTTTATCAGACATTTAGAGAAGACATAATAGCCATTCTTCTTAAAGTTTTCCAAAAACTACAAGACAAGGAAATACTTCCAAACTCATTCTGTGAGGCCAGCATCACTTTAATACCAAAACCAGGCAAAGATGTCACCAAAAAAAAAAAAATTACAGACAAATATCCCTGAAGAACATAGATGCAAAAATACTCAACAAAATATTAGCAAACCAAATTCAAAAGTACATCAAGAGGATCATACACCATGATCAAGTAGGATTTATTCCAGGGATGCAAGGATGGTACAACATTCAGAAATCCATCGACATCATCCACCACATCAACAAAAAGGACAAAAACCACATGATCATCTCCATAGATGCTGAAAAAGCATTTGACAAAATTCAACATCCATTCATGATAAAAACTCTCAACAAAATGGGTATAGAGGGCAAGTACCTCAACATAATAAAGGCCATATATGACAAACCCGCAGCCAGCATTATACTTAACAACAAGAAGCCGAAAGCTTTTCATTTAAGATCGGGAACAAGACACGGATACCCACTCTGCCCACTGTTATTCAACATAGTACTGGAGGTCCTAGCCATGGCAATCAGACAAAGCAAAGACATACAAGGCATCCAAATTGGTAAAGAAGAAGTCAAACTGTCCCTGTTTGCAGATGACATGATACTGTACATAAAAAACCCTAAAGACGCCACTCCGAAACTACTAGAACTAATATCTGAATTCAGTAAAGTTGCAGGATACAAAATTAACACAGAGAAATCTGTTGCTTTCCTATACACTAAAGATGAACTAGCAGAAAGAGAAATCAGGAAATCAATTCCATTTACAATTGCATCAAAAAGAATAAATTACCTAGGAATAAACCTAACGAAGGAAGTGAAAGACCTATACCCTGAAAAGTATAAGACAATCCTAAGAGAAATTAAAGAGGACACTAACTAATGGAAATTCATCCCATGCTCTTGGCTAGGAAGAATAAATATTGTCAAAATGGCTATACTACCTAAACCAATCTACAGATTCACTGCAATCCCTATCAAAATACCAACAGTATTCTTCAAAAACTGGAACAAATAGTTTTAAAATTCATATGGAACCACAAAAAATCCCAAATAGCCAAAGCAATCCTGAGAAGAAAGAATAAAATGGGGAATTGCCCTCCTAGACTTCAAGCTCTATTACAAAGCTACAGTAATCAAGACAATTTGGTATTGGCACAAGAGCAGACCTACACACCAGTGGAACAGCATAGAAAATCCAGATATTAACCCAAATATATATGGTCAATTAATATATGATAAAGGAGCCTTGGATATACAATGGGGAGATGACAACCTCTTCAGCAGCTGGTGTTGGCAAAACTGGAGAGCTACATGTAAGAGAATGAAACTGGACTACTGTCCAACCCCATACACAAAAGTAAATTCAAAATGGATCAAAGACCTGAATGTAAGTCATGAAACCATAAAACTCTTAGAAAAAAACAGGCAAAAATCTCTTGGACATAAACATGAATGACTTCTTCATGAACATATCTCCCCAGGCAAGGGAAACAAAAGCAAAAATGAACAAGTGGGACTATATCAAGCTGAAAAGCTTCTGCAGAGCAAAGGACACCATCAGTAGAAGAAAAAGACATCCTACAGTATGGGAGAATATATTTAAAAATGACATATCTGATAAGGGGTTGACATCCAAAATATATAAACAACTCACACACCTCAACAAACAAAAAGCAAATAATCCAATTAAGAAATGAGCAGTGGATATGAATAGACACTTCCTGCCAAAGAAGAAATTCAGATGGCCAACAGGCACATGAAAAGACGCTCCACATCGCTAATCATCAGAGAAATGCAAATTAAAAACCAAAATGAGATATAACCTCATACCAGTAAGGATGGCCAACATCCAAAACACAAACAACAGCAAACGTTGGCGAGGATGTGGAGAAAAGGGAACCCTCGTACACTGCTGGTGGGAATGCAAATTAGTTCAACCATTGTGGAAAGCAGTATGGAGGTTCCTAAAAAAAACTCAAAATAGAAATACCATTTGACCCAGGAATCCCACTACTAGGAATTTACCCTAAGAATGCAGCAGCACAGTTTCAAAAAGACAGATGCACCCCTATGTTTATCACAGCACTATTTACAATAGCCACGAAATGGAAGCAATCAAAGTGTCCATCAGTAGATGAATGGATAAAGAAGATGTGGTACATATACACAATGGAATATTATTCAGCCATAAGAAGAAAACAAATCCTTCCATTTGCAACAACATGGATGGAGCTAGAGGGTATTATGCTCAGTGAAATAAGCCAGGCAGAGAAAGAGAAGTGTCAAATGATTTCACTCATTTGTGGAGTATAAGAACAAAGAAAAAAACTGAAGGAACAAAACAGCAGCAGATCACAGAACCCAAGAATGGACTAACAGTTACCAAAGGGAAAGGGACTGGGGAGGATGGTTAGGAAGGGTGGGACAAGGGGGAAAAAGGGGCATTACGATCAGCAGACGTAATGTTGCGGGGTTACGGGGAGGGCTGGACAACTCAGAGAAGACAAGTAGTGATTCTATAACATCTCACTACGATGATGGACAGTGAATGTATTGGAGTAAGTGGGGGGGGAACTATTGAAGTGGGGAGTTTAGTAACCATAATGTTGCACATGTAACTGTAGATTAATGATACCAAAAAAAATTAATTAATTAATTAATTTTTTAAAAACCCTAAAGAGTCCTTTCCAAAACTACTAGAATTAATACCTGAATTAAGCAAAGTTGCAGGATACAAAATTAATACACAAAAATCTGTTGCATTCCTATACACTAATGATGAGCTAGCAGAAAGAGGAATCAGGAAAACAATTCCATTCACAATTGCTTCAAAAAGAGTAAAATACTTAGGAATAAACCTAACCAAGGAAGTGAAAGAACTATACTCTGAAAAGTACAAGATACTCTTAAGAGAAATTAAAGAGGACACTAATAAATGCAAATCCATCCCATACTCTTGGCTAGGAGGAATTAATATTGTCAAAATGGCCATCCTGACTAAAGTAATCTACAAATTCATTGCAATTCCTATGAAAATACTGACAGCATTCTTCCATGAATTGGAACAAATCGTTCTAAAATTCATGTGGAACCACAAAAGACCCCAAATAGCCAAAGCAATCCGGAGAAGGAAGGATAAAGCTGGGAGATTACTCTCCCTGACTTCAAACCCTACTAGAAAGCCACAGTATTCAAGACAATTTGGTATTCGCATAAGAACAGACCCATGGAC
Source organism: Phataginus tricuspis (assembly GCA_029783875.1). NCBI lineage: Eukaryota > Metazoa > Chordata > Mammalia > Pholidota > Manidae > Phataginus > Phataginus tricuspis. Next base: position 24,836,333 of record JAQQAC010002629.1, on the reverse strand, counting down.
CAGTGGAACAGAATAGAGAGTCCAGATATTAACCCAAGCCTATATGGTCATTTAATATGCGATAAAGAAGCCATGGATATACAATGGGTTAATGACAGCCTCTTCAGTAGCTGGTGTTGGCAAAACTGGACAGCTACATGTAAGAGAATGAAACTGGATTACTGTCTAACTCCATACACAAAAGTAAACTCAAAATGGATCAAAGGCCTGAATGTAAGTCATGAAACCATAAAACTCTTAGAAGACCACATAGGCAAAAATATCTTGGACATAAACATGAGCAACTTCTTCATGAACATATCTCCCCAGGCAAGGGAAAACAAAAGCAAAAATGAACAAGTGGGACTATATCAAACTAAAAAGCTTCTGTACAGCAAAGGACACCATCAGTAGAACAAAAAGGCATCCTACAGTATGGGACAATATACTCATAAATGACATATCCAATAAGGGGTTTATATCCAAAATATACAAAGAGGTCACATGCCTCAACAAATGAAAAGCAAATAATCCAATTAAAAAATGGGCAAAGGATATGAATAGACACTTTTCCAAAGAAGAAATTCAGATGGCCAACAGGCACATGAAAAGATGCTCCACATCGCTAATCATCAGAGAAATGAAAATTGAAAGCACAATGAGATATCACCTCATACCAGTTAGGATGGCCAACATCCAAAACACAAACAACAAATTTTGGCAAGGAATGTGGAGAAAGGGGAACCCTCCTACACTGCTGGTGGGAATGCAAATTAGTTCAACCATTGTGGAAAGCAGTATGGAGGTTCCTCAAAAAACTCAAAATAGAAATACCATTTGACCCAGGAATCCCACTACTAGAAATTTACCCTAAGAATGCAGCAGCCCAGTTTCAAAAAGACAGATGCACCCCTATGTTTATCACAGCACTATTTACAATAGCCAAGAAATGGAAGCAACCTAAGTGTCCATCAGTAGATGAATGGATAAAGAAGATGTGGTACATATACACAATGGAATATTATCCAGCCATAAGAAAAAAATAAATCCTACCATTTGCAACAACATGGATGGAGCTAGAGGGTATTATGCTCAGTGAAATAAGCCAAGCCGAAAAAGACAAGCATCAAATGATTTCACTCATATGTGGAGCATAAGAACAAAGAAAAAATCTGAAGGAACAAAACAGCAGCAGACTCACAGAACCTAAGAATGGACTAATAGTTACCAAAGGGAAAAGGACTGGGGAAGATGGGTGGGAAGGGAGGGATAAGGGGGAAATAGGGGCATTACGATTAGCAGATGTAATGTTGGGGGGCACGGGGAGGGCTGTACAACTCAGAGAAGACAAGTAGCGATTCTACAGCATCTCACTATGCTGATGGACAGTGACTGTAATGGGGTTGGTGGGGGGGACCTGATGAAGGGGGTAGTTTAATAACCATAATATCGCACATGTAAATGTAGATTAATGATACCAAAATTAATTATTTAAAAAAAACTACTGGAACAAATAACTAGAGTCAACAAAGTTGCAGGAAACAAAATTAATGCACAGAAGTCTGTTGCATTGCTATATACTAACGATGAACTATCAGAAAGAGAAATCAGGAAAACAACTCCATTTACAATTGCATTAAAAAGAATAAAATACCTAAGAATAAACCTAACCAAGGAGGTAAAAGACCATTACTCTGAAAACTACAACACACTCATGAGAAAAATTAAAGAAGACACCAATAAATGGAAATACATCCCGTGCTCATGGATAGGAAGAATTAATATTGTCAAAATGCCCATCCTACCCAAAGCAATTTACAGATTCAATGCAATCCCCGTCAAAATACTAACAGTATTCTTCAATGAACTAGATAGGACAAATAGTTCTAAAATTCATTTGGAACCACAAAAGATGCAGAATAGCCAAAGCAATCCTGAGAAGGAAGAACAAAGCTGGGGGGATTATGCTCCCTAACTTCAAGCTCTACTCCAAAGGCACAATAATCAAAACAATTTGGTAGTGGCACAAGAACAGACCCATAGGTCAATGGAACAGAATAGAAAGCCCAGATATAAACCCACACATATATATGGCCAATAAATGTATGATAAGGAGCCATAAATATACAATGGGGAAAAGACAGCCTCTTCAATAACTGGTGTTGGGAAAACTGGACAGCTAAAAGTAAGGGAATGAAACTGGATTACTGTCTAACTTCATACACAATAATGAACTAGAAATGGATCAATGACCTGAATGTAAATCATGAAACCATAAAACTCTTAGAAGAAAATATAGGCAAAAATCTCTTGAATATTCACATGAGCAACTTTTTCCTGGACACATCTCCTCGGGCACAGAAAACAAAATAAAAAATGAACAAATGGGACTACATCAAAGTAAAAAGGTTCTGTACAGCAGAGGACACCATCAGCATAACAAAAAGGCATTCTACAGTATGGGAGAATATATTCGTAAATGACTCAACTGATAAGGAGGGGTTCACATTCAAAACACATAAAGAACCCATATACCTCAATACCCAAAAACCAAATAATCCTATCAAAAAATGTGTGGGGAACCTGAACAGGCACTTCCCCAAAGAAGAAATTCAGATGGCCAACAGGTACATGAAAAGGTGCTTCACATCACTAATAATCAGGGAAATGCAAATTAAAAAAAACACAATGAGATATCACTCCACACCAGTTAGGATTTCCAACAACCAAAAGACAAGGAATAACAAATGTTGGCAAGGATGTGGAGAAAGAGAGCCCTTCTACACTGTTGGTGGGAATGTAAATTGGTGCAGTCACTGAGGAAAGCAATATGGAGGTTCCCCAAAACATTAAAAATAGAAATACCATTTCACCCAGGAATTCCACTCCTAGGAATTTACCCAAAGAAAACAAAATCCCTGGTTCAATGTACTACATATGCACCTCTATGTTTATCGCTGCACTGTTTGCAATAGCCAAGACATGAAAGCAACCTAAGCGTCCATCAATACATGAATGGATAAAGAAGATGTGATATATATACACAACCGAACATCGTTCAGCCATAAAAACAAAAGGAATCCTGTCATTTGCAACAATGTGGATGGATTTAGAGGGTATTATGGCTCAGTGAAATAAGCCAGGTGGAGAAAGACAAATACCATATGATTTCACTTATTTGTGGAATCTGAAAACAAAGCAAAACAGAAGGAACAAAACAACATTAGACACACAGACACTGAGAAGCGACGGGTGGTTTCCAAGGGGGAGGGGAATGGGCAGTGGGGGAGAAGGAGGGGACTGTCAAACCACTTTGATGTATTTTGATAAAATAATTTTAAAATAGGGGGAGGATTAAAGATGGCAGCATGAGAGGTGAGACAGAGGCTTCCTTCTAAAACCACATATAATACGAAAATATGATTAATAAAACTAATCCTGAAAGAGTAACAGGAAAGAGGACTGCGCCCACCCCAGCTCACCAGCAGGAGGAAGAAAAACAGACCAGGGAGGGAGTGGAGGCCTGGGACTGCTGAATACCTAATGTCAGAGATCTGATCTGGGAGCACAAACCTACATTTCATTGTCTTTTCATGGTACTCTTGTGATTAGGGGATTGGAAGGCTAAGACAGGCAGAATACCTGGAGAGACTGAGATTCCAGTTGCTTGTGGAAAGCATGGATCCATATCTGACTGCTCTGGAACAAAAGAAAGGTGGGCAGTCTGAGAGACTTCCTAACAGCAAGAGAGATGCTAAAGGGGCCAAGGATTGCATCAGGAGAAAGAACAGGTAGACGAAATTGTCAGGGTCCACTATGCCCAGCAGGTTGTGAACTTTCATGATCTTCAGGAGCTCCAGCTCCCTAGCTGGCTGCAGAGCTCCAAGGACACCCTCCATGATACGCAGCCTACTGAGCCTTTCTCCCGGCCAGCCCTACATGGCTTGCAAACCGGAAAAGCCTACCCTGGTGTTAGGCCAGCCAGACGGAAGCTCTGTCTACAACAACTACAAACACAAAGCATAGAGGCTTATACCTGTGTGCTCAGCTCACTGGTTCTAGCAGTGGAGACAGGTACAGCAGCCGGAAGCAGGAAAAAGCTCTTTTCTCCCCCCAGGCACCAATACCGCTCCCCTGCGACTCCCAACATTGCTTCAAGGGCTGAGCAGCTCCAGAGAGTAGAGCTTCTGGGCACTAGAGGGCGCCACATACATATATGAAATGCCAAAGGAACCTGGTTCAAAGTAAAATTATGAATAAAACCACTGAGAAAGATTAAAATGAAATTGACATCATGAGTCTGCCTGAAAGGGATTTCAAAATAAAAATCATTAACATGCTCATGGAGGTACAGAAAAATATTCAAGAACTCAGGAATGAATTCCACTCAGATATCTAATCGTTGCAGAGCACAATGGAAGGTATTAAAAGCAGATTGGATACAGTGGAGGAGACGATAAATGAAATAGAAATTAGAGAAGAGGAATACAAAGAAGCTGAGGCACAGAGAGTAAAAAGGATCTCTAAGAATGAAAGAATATTGAGAGAACTGTGTGACCAATAAACGGAACAATATTCGCATTATAGGGGTACCAGAAGAAGAGACAGAGAAAGGGATAGAAAGTGTCTTTGAGAAGGTAATTGCTGAAAACTTTCCCACCCTGGGGAAGGAAATAGTCTCGCAGTCCATGGAAGCCCACAGATCTCCCAACACAAGGGACACAAGGAAGATAAAACCAAGACATATAGTAATTAAAATGGCAAAGATCAAGGATAAGGACAGACTACTAAAAGCAGCCAGAGAGAGAAATAAGATCACATACAAAGGAAAGCCCATCAAGCTATCATCAGACTTCTCAGAAGAAACCTTACAGGTCAGAAGGGAGTGGCATGATATATTTAATGCAATGAAGCTGAAGGGCCTCGAACAAAGAATAAGTTATGCTGCAAGGTTATCATTTAAATTTGAAGGAGCGATTAAACAATTTTCAGATAAGCAAAAGCTGAGACAATTTACCTTCCACAAACCACGTCTACAGTGTATTTTGGAGGAACTGCTATAGAGGGAAGTGTTCCTAAGGTTTAATAGCTCTCACCAGAGGTAATAAAACCACAGTAAAGAAAGTGGAACAGTTAATTACAAAGCAAATACAAAATTAAATCAACTACCCCCAAAGTCAATCAAGGGATAGACAAAGAGTACAGAATATAATACCTAATATATAAAGAGTGGGGGAGGAAGAAAAAGGAGAACAAAAGAACCTTTAGACTGTGTTTGTAATAGCATATTAAGTGAGTTAAGTTAGACTCTTAAAGAGTAAGGAAGTTAACCTTGAACCTTTGGTAACCAAAAATCTAAGCCTGCAATGGCAATAATTACATACCTATCGATAATCACCGTAAATGTAAATGGTCTGAATACACCAATCAAAAGACACAGAGTCACTGAATGGATAAAAAAACAAGCCCTTCTATATGCTGCCTACAAGAAACTCAGTTTAAACCCAAAGACATACACAGACTAAAAGTGAAGGGATGGAAAAAGATATTTCATCCAACTAATAGAAAAAAGCAGGAGTTGCAGTACTTGCATCAGACAAAACAGACTTCAAAACAAAGTCACAAGAGACAAAGAAGGACATTACATAATGATAAAGGGGTCAATCAAACATTATAAATATCTATGTGCCCACCACAAGAGCACCTACATATGTGAACAAATACTAACAAATAAAAGGGGAACTAGGATGCAATGGATTCATCCTAGGAGACTTCAACACTCCACTCACTCCAAAGGACAGATCAAGCAGGCAGAAAACAAGTAAGGAGGCAGAGGCACTGAACAACACACTAGAGCAGATGGACCTAAGAGACAACTGCAAAACTCTACACCCAAAAGCGGCAGAATACACATTCCTCTCAAGCGCAGATGGAACATTTTCAAGAATAGATCATACACTAGGCCACAAAAAGAGCCACGGTAAAGTCAAAAAGATTGAAATTGTACCAACGAGTTTCTCAGACCACAAAGGAATGAAACTAGAAATGAATTATGCAGAGAAAATGAAAAATCCCACAGACACATGGAGACTCCACAACATGCTCCTAAATAACCAATGGATCAATGATCAAATAAAAAGAGAGATCAAGCAACATATGGAGACAAATGACAACAATAATTCAACACTGCAAAATCTGTGTAATGCAACAAAGGCCGTGCTAAGAGGAAAGTACATTGCAATACAGGTCTACCTCAGCAAAGAAGAACAATCCCACATGAACACTCTAAACTCACAATTAACGAAACTAGAAAAAGAAGAACAAATGAGGCCAAAAGTCAGTAGAAGGAGAAACATAATAAACATTAGAGCATAAATAAATAAAATCGAGAAGAATAAAACAATAGAAAGAATCAATGAAAGCAGGAGCTGGATCTTTGAGAAAATAAACAAAATAGATACACCCCTAGCCAGACTTACCAAGAAAAAAAGAGTCTACACACATAAACAGAATCAGAAATGAGAAAGGAAAAGTCACTACGGACACCACAGAAATACAAAGAATTATGAGAGAATACAATGAAAAATTATATGCTAACAAACTGGATAACTGAAAAGAAATGGACAGCTTTCTAGAAAAATACAACCTTCCAAAGCTGACCCAGAAAGAAACAGAAACCTGAACAGATCACTTACCAGCAACAAAATTGAATTGGTGATCAAAACCCTACCTAAGAACAAAATCCCTGGACCAGATGGTTTCACCACAAAATTTTATCAAATATTAAGTGAAGACATAATACCCATCCTCCTTAAAGTTTTCCAAAGAGTAGAAGAAGAAGGAATACTTCCAATCTCATTCTATGAGGCCACCTTCACTCTAATACAAAAACCGGGCAAAGACACCACAAAAAAAGAACATTACAGACCAATATACCTGATGAACACAGATGCACAAATACTTAACAAAACATTATCAAACTGAATTAAAAAATACATAAAAAAGATCATCCATCATAATCAAGTAGGATTTATTCCAGGTATGCAAGGATGGTAAAATATTCAAAAATCCATCAACATCATCCATCACATCAACAAAAAGAAGGACAAAAACCACATGATCATCTCCATAGATGCTGAAAAAGCATTCGCCAAAATTCAACATCCATTCATGATAAAAACTCTCAACAAAATGGGTATAGAGGGCAAGAACCTCAACATAATAAAGGCCATATATAAGAAACCCACAGCCAACATTATACTTAACAGTGAGAAGCTGAAAGCTTTCCCTTTAAGATCGGGAACAAGACAAGGATGCCCACTCTCCTCACTTCTATACAGCATCGTACTGGAGGTCCTAGCCATGGCATCAGACAACACAAAGAAATAAAAGGCATCCAGATTGGCAAGGAAGAAGTTAAACTGTCCCTGTTTGCAGATGACATGGTTTTGTACATAAAAAAACCCTAAAGAATCCACTCCAAAACTACTAGATCTAATATCTGAATTCAGCAAAATTGCGGGATACAAAAGTAATATGCAGAAATCTGTTGCTTTCCTATACATTAACGATGAACTAGCAGAGAGAGAAATCAGTAAAACTATTCCATTCACAGTTGTGTTAAAAAGGACAAAATACCTAGGAATAAACCTAACCAAGGAAGTGAAATTCCTATAGTCTGAAAACTACAAGACACTCATGAGAGAAATTAAAGAGGATACCAATAAATGGAAACACATCCTGTGCTCATGAATAGGAAGAAATAATATTGTCAAAATGGCTATCCTGCCTAAAGCAATCCACAGATTCAATGCAATTCCTATCCAAATATCAACAGCATTCTTCAATGAACTGGGACAAAGAGTTCTAAAATTCATGTGGAACCGCAAAAGATCCCGAATAACCAAAGCAATCCTGAGAAGGAAGAATAAAGCTGGGGGTATTATGTTCCCCAACTTCAAGTTCCACTACAAAGCCACAGTAATCAAGACAATTTGGTACCGGCGCAAGAACAGACCCATAGACCAATGAAACAGAATAGAGAGCCCTGATATAAACCCAACTATATATGGTCAATTAATATACAATAAAGGAGCCATGGACATACAATGGGGAAATGACAGCCTCTTCAACAACTAGTGTTGGCAAAACTGGACAGCTACATGTAAGAGAATGAAACTGAATTACTGTTTAACCCCACACATAATAGTAACCTCAAAATGGATCAAAGACCTGAATGTAAGTCATGAAACCATAAAACTCTTAGAAGACAACATAGGCAAATATCTCCTGAATATAAGCATGAGCAACTTCTTCCTGAACGCATCTCCTCAAGACAGGGAAACAAAAGCAAAAATGAACACACGAGACTGTATCAATCTAAAAAGCTTCTGTACAGCAAAGGACACCATCAACAGAACAAAAAGGCATCCTACAGTATTGGAGAATATATTTGTAAATGACATATCTGACAAGGGGTTAACATCCAAAATATATAAAGAACTTACATGCCTCAACACCCAAAAAGCAAACAGCCCGATTAAGAAATGGGCAGAGGATATGAAGAGACAATTCTCCAAAGAAGAAATTCAGATGGCCAACAGACACATGAAAAGATGGTCCACATCACTAATCATCAGGGAAATCCAAATTAAAATCACAATGAGATATCACCTCACACCAGTAAGGATGGCCAGCATCGAAAAGACTAAGAACAACAAATCCCGGCGAGGATGTGGAGAAAGGGGAACCCTCCTACACTGCTGGTGGGAATGTATGCTAGTTCAACCATTGTGGAAAACAATATGGAGGTTCCTCAAAAAACTAAAAATAGAAATACCATTTGACCCGCGAATCCACTCCTTGGAATTTACCCAAAGATTACAACTTCTCAGATTCAAAAAGACATATGCACCCCTATGTTTATGGACTTGCTAATCCAATGTTTTTTCTGCAAATGTGAATGTTACTGTGCTGCAAAGTCACTTTATCCATGTAGGCCCGCTATTTCAAATCATATTTAGTCTTCCTTTGGCTAGAAGATTTCATGTCTGATATATGCAGACAAATTTGTTTCCAATGAAGAGATATTTACATCAGGTAGCATTTTTATTTCCTAATTAAAAAAAAAATTCCTGTTGTATATCTTAAATTAGTAAATCAAGATACAAAACCCCAAGATTATTATCTTGGTAGGTAGATCCCCAAATGTAAGTCCAATATCTTAAGAGTTACAAATAGCTAAAAATATTAACAAAATATGTCAGGGAAAATTTGACAGTTTGGTGCAGGAGATGAAAACAAACCTGGAAAACCTACTCAAGAGTGCTATGGTGGAAGATACTTTACATCTGGAATCAGCCTAGTTTCAAGTCTAGACTCCACCTCTGTCTACCTGTGGAATCCATGGACAGGTTACCTAACTTTCCTAGACCTCAGTTTTTCTATCAGGCCCCCTTCAAGGGGATGCTGTAAAAGGAAAAACAAGGTTGTATGTAACATCAACTGAAAATGTGAAAGCCACACTGACTGCACCTGGTCAGAAGCATAACCATGCTTTGCACCCCACATTAGGGATTCCCCCCCAAGCAGCACTAGGTACCATGGACTGTTTATGACCACATGGAGCAGTGGCTTTCCTTTTTCAGTTTCCACCTGCTGGAAGGCATAAACGCTTCATTTTTAGAAGTGCTGTAGTGGAAAGAAGACAAACTACAAGTGTCAGTGTTGCTAAAGAAAATGGCTGTGTGTTACAAGCCAAGGGCTTACCTTAAGGTCGCACAGCACTGCCCAACACAGCAGATGAAATGCTTATGCTCAGCCTCCCTACACATAGCTGGGCTAAATTAGGAACCATCAATAGCACGTTAAAAGAACTCATACTAACAAAAAGACCAAAAGAAAAAAAGCCTACAGGCTACAAAATATTCCAAATATAAATTTAAAAAATATTCCAAGTCCAAATATAAAGACCCATATGTAGCCAGAGTGCCCCAACCCTCCAATGAACAGTGAAATTGAGGCAACAACGGGAATACGACTGTGCCACTGTTCTCGTGTTAGGTGGAGACACATCTGATGTCTCACTCCCTCTGAGCAAACAGGGAATCTGTGACTGGATTGGCAGAAGGATGAAACAACAAAGAACAGAGAAAGAGGCTCAGCTACATGTGGAACGGGTGTGGAGCATACCCACGTAACTGAGATGGCTGGGAAGCATGCTGAGTGAGTGAAAATCTGGACAAAGGGTTAGGTTTTTTAACTCTTAGTGATTTATTAATGTACGTTACATAGATGTCAAAAACATTTTTAAGCATTAATGTTATAAAATGCAAGTGTCTGATATGTAGAGTTACACATGCAGAACAGATGAGAAAAATCATCCCACTCTCATTTGTGTATATAACTTAAAAACTTACTGGATTCTACTGTCATCTGAAGCAAGCTATCAATGACATTGGCTAGCAGACCTTTACTGGTTATTCTTAGATGACTTAATATGACTGGAACAGCTTGATACTCCAAAAACAAGATCTTTCCTTCATCTGTCTTCAAGTCCAAACACAGAGAATCAAATGCCTGAGCCAGGTAGTCAGCTGAAAAGCAAGACGGAAAAATTAATGACTGTCCATTAGCAGATGGTTGGTCTGGTTAGTGACCAGAAACAAAAGCAAAAGGGCAATACTATCACTGTAAAGAATTCAAGAGGAACAGCAATCAAATGCCCAGAAGACAGGCCATATTTAGATATTCCCCCCAAAATCTGTCAGAGCTCAAAAGGGAAAAGAGGAGACAAGGGGAACTACATTATGACAGGGTCAGCTCATTCAGAAGTTTCATATTTTAACACTGAAATAACATTAAGCCCCACTTCTTTAAATCAAGAAGGTTAACAATTATGTTTAATAGTAAATTTTCAGTATTTGAGTGTAACTCCCACAAGCTTCCAAAAATTTAAAAAGCATTAGTGCTTCCATCTTTACAACAGCTTCCATCTTACAACAACCTTCTTTTTGCTGCTGCCCCTTTTTGAGTGTTTACCTACTTCAAACCGTAACTCATACAAACTTGCTAAATGGGTTTTCGATAAGGATTTTGTCTCCTAATAAACATTAAACATTAGCCATTCACAGACAACTTAAGAAGACTGGATATACTCTCAGGCGTCTTTTTGTGATAAATCTGCCATTAAGAATGGCAGCAAGATTTTCCCAAGGCCAGTGCTCTGACGGCACCTGCTGGAACCGAGTCCCCAGTACACCAAACAACCTGAGTCATTACTCTGAATGACTTTACGGATGCTAATATTCCAGTTTTCTAAAACTCTCCTTCAGAAGAATAAAGCTGGTGGGATTATGCCCCCAACTTCAAGATCTACTACCAAGCCACAGTAATCAAGACAATTTGGTACTGGCACAAGAACAGACCTATAGACCAATGCAACAGACTAGAGAGCCCTGATATAAACCCAACTATATATGGTCAATTAATATATGATAAAGGAGCCATGGACATACAATGGGAAAATGACAGCCTCTTCAACAGCTGGTGTTGGCAAAACTGGACAGCTACATGCAAGAGAATGAAACTGGATTACTGTTTTACCCCATACACAAAAGTAAACTCGAAATGGATCAAAGACCTGAATGTAAGTCATAAAACCATAAAACTCTTAGAAGACAACCTAGGCAAAAATCTCCTGAATATAAGCATGAGCAACTTCTCCTGAATGCATCTCTTCGAGCAAGGGAAACAAAAGCAAAAATGAACACATGGGACTACATCAAACTAAAAAGTTTCTGTACGGCAAAGGACACCATCAACAGAACAAAAAGGCATCCTACAGTATGGGAGAATATATTTGTAAATGACATATCAACAAGGGGTTAACATCCAAAATATTAAAGAACTTACACGCCTCTACACCCAAAAAACAGACAACCCAATTAAAAAAAGGGCAGAGGATATGAAGAGACACTTCTCCAAAGAAGAAATTCAGATGGCCAACAGACACATGAAAAGATGGTCCACATCACTAATCATCAGGGAAATCCAAATTAAAACCACAATGAGATATCACCTCACACCAGTGAGGATGGCCAGCATCGAAAAGACTAAGAACAACAAATGCTGGCGAGGATGCGGAGAAGGGGGAACCTTCCTACACTGCTGGTGGGAATGTAAGCTAGTTCAACCATTGCGGAAAACAATATGAAGGTTCCTCAAAAAACTGAAAATAGAAATACCATTTGACCCGGGAATCCCACTCCTTGGAATTTACCCCAAAAATACAACTTCTCAGATTCAAAAAGACATATGCACCCCTATGTTTATCGTAGCACTATTTACAATAGCCAAGATATGGAAGCAATCTATGTGTCCATCAGTAGATGAATGGATAAAGAAGATGTGGTACATACACACAATGGAATACTATTCAGCCATAATAAAGAAACAAATTCTACCATTTGCAACAACATGATGGAGCTGGAGGATATTATGCTCAGTGAAATAAGCCACACAGAGAAAGACAAGTGCCAAATGATTTCCCTCATTTGTGGAGTATAACGATGAAGCAGAACTGAAGGAACAAAATAGTAGCAGACTTGGAGACTCCAAGAAGGAACTAGTGGTTACCAAAGGGGAGGGGTGTGGGAGGGCGGGTGGGAAGGGAGGGAGAATGGGATTGAGGGGTATTATGTTTAGTACACATGGTGTGGGGGTTCACCTGGAAAACAGTGTAGCAAATAGTGAATCTGTGGCATCTTACTACACTGAAGGACAGTGACTGCATTGGGGTATGGGTGGGGACTTGATAATATGGGTAAATGTAGTAACCACATTGTTCTTATGTGAAACCTTCATAAGAGTGTATATCAATAATACATTAATAAAAAATTAAAAAAAACTGTCCTTCAACCTACTGTTCATATGAATAAAAGCTGTTCATGCTGTTCAAGTTAATTTTCCTACTGAGATTTTGTTTAAAGAAGGCTTGACAATGCCTTGAAATACTTTGGAAATCACCCTATTCAAATTTACTGTCTCCTGGCCTCATGTAGGGTTTCTTCTTTCTCTTTCAGCTCATGTAAACAAAAAACTAAAAACCCTAATATTAAGAATGAGAAGCTGAGAATGACCCATGTAAAATTAAAATAGATACAAAAGAATTTTGAGAAATTAAAATCTGTGCCACTGGTTCAATTTACAGTGCACTCCACTTTTACTTTTGGTAGAATTTAGTTCAAAGAATCCTGAAATTACTGTACTTAATTCTTGTGATTTAACAAAATAAAACATTGCAAATACATGTGTATTTAGGGTAAACAAAGCTACTGGATTGTGTTCAGACTTGCCTTATTTAGAAACCTGTATTTAGCAACAACTCAAGCAGAAGGGAACCCAGGACTCAAGTCTTCCTAGGAAAAAAAGCTTTTATAACAGTGCCACCTACTGTATCTGATGCAAATTACTTCACTTCTTATTAATACATCCTCTGAGACTTCTTAAGTAGGCTGAAGGCTATATGATAGAGTAAGTTTGCAAACCTAAGAAGTTGTACTTTATTAATTTGGGGAGACAGAAAAATGGTATTTGTTTCTTTTTAAGTGGCCTTATCTTTTAGGGAGAATTAAAAATGGTATCTTTATTTTATTTCCCTAACTGAAGATTTTCCAGAAACAAGACTTATTTAACTTCAAAAGGTGTTATTTTTAAAATTTTTAGTTACCAATTGTACCAAAACTTATTTTTTTATGAATATGCTATATTTTTTATGAATAGGTAGTATTTCTGAATCTTTTTAAAAAGTCCTCTTTCAGCTATAACTTTTATTCCTCATCAAAAGTCAATCTGTTGGATTCAAGATGGTGGCAGAAGAGGTGAGATAGAGAACTCCTCCCAAAACTACAGATATTGTTTAAATATAATTAATACAATTAACCCTAAAACAGCAACAGGAAAGAAGGCTGCACCAGGTTGCATACAGACCTCACAAACAGAGCAGACCTCACAAAACAGGGTTAACGTATGAAAGTCTTGATCTGGTGGGACCTGAGCCCTTCCCCCACCCCAGCTGATGGGCTGGAGGAAAAGAATCGGAGTGGGGGAGGGGTGGAAGTCTAGGACTGCTGAACACCTAGCCCTGGAGATCTGCTTTGCAAGAAGATATCTACATTGTGTGGTGCTCTGGAGGATGGGGAGCTGGGACAGGCATAGTGCTTGAGACACAGATTCTGGCTGTTTGTAGATGACAGAATCCACACCCGGCCGCTCTGAGACAAGGGAAAGGCAGGTGATCAGAGAGGCTTCCTAACAGTGAGAGGGCTGCTGAAGGCATGGGGTTTGCACGGAGCTTGCTGTGCGGGAGAAGGGATAGGGGGACAAGGTTTATTGGATGCACTCTGCCCAGCAGATTGGGAACTTTGGGCGCTCCATAACCCTGGCTGCCTACTCAGCTCTGAGTGCCCTGCACCATGATACACAGCCTGCTGAGCCATCCTCCTGGCCTGACAGCACCAATTCGCAAACCAGCAGTCACTGCTCTGGCGTGAGGCCAGCCAGAGAGAGGCCTCACCTACAACAGCTAGAGACACAAAGCACAGAGGCTTACACCTGTGTGCTCGGCCCACTGGCTGTGATACTGGAGACAGGCAGGAAAGACGGGAGTCAGGAAACAGATCTTTCCTCCACCCAGGCACCAGCTCTGCATGCCTACAACCTCTAACTGCACTCTAGGGGCTGAGCAGCTCCAGAGACTGGAGCTTCTGGGCAATAGAGGGCACCACACAGAAATATGAAATGTCAAAAGAACATGGTTCAGACCAAAATCTCACAAACCCCAGAAAAAGGGCCAAATGAAACTGAACTCACAAATCTTCCTGAAAGGGAATTCAAAATAAAAATCATAAACATGCTTATGGAGGACAGAAAAATATTCAAGAACTCAGGAACGAATTCAAGATGGAGATTCAATCATTAATAAATTCCGTATCTGAAATGAAACATACAATGGAGGGATTTAAAAGCAGATTAGATATAATAGACGAGATTGTAAATGGAATAGAAATTGGGAAGAGGAATACAAAGGAGCTGAGGCACAGAGAGAAAAAAGAATCTCAAAGAATGAAAGAATATTGAGATAACTGTGTGACCAATACAAATGGAACAATATTTGCATAATAGGGGTACCAGAAGAAGAAGAGAGAGAAAAAGGGATAGAAAGTGTCTTTGAGGAGGTAATTGCTGAAAACTTCCCCAATCTGGGGGGATCAAGGATAAAGACAGACTTTTAAAAGCAGCTAGAAAGAGAAAAAAGATCACATACAAAGAAAAATCCATCAGGCTATCACCAGATTTCTCAACAGAAACCTTACAGGCCGGAAGGGAGTGGCAAGATATATTTAATGCAATGAAGCAGAAGGGCCTTGAATCAAGAATACTCTAGCCGGCAAGGGTATCACTTAAATTTGAAGGAGGGATTAAACAATTTCAGATAAGCAAAAGGTGAGAGAATTTACCTCCCACAAACCACCTCTACAGTGCATTTTGGAGGGACTCCTATAAATGGAAGTATTTCTAAGGCTAAACGGATGTCACCCAATGGATAGACAAAGAGTACAGAATATGATTCATAACATACAAAGAATGGAGGAGGAAGAAAAAGGAGGAAAAAAAAGATTCTTTAGGTTGTGTTTGTAACAGCAGATAAAGTGAGTTAAATTAGACAGATAGTAAGGGAATTACCCTTGAACGTTTGGTAACCAAAAATCTAAAGCCTGCAGTGGCAATAAGTACATACCTATCGATAATCACCCTAAATGTAAATGGTCTGAATGCACCAATTAAAAGATGCACAGTTACTGAATGGATAAAAAAACAAGACCTTTCGATATGCTGCCTACAAGAGACTCACTTTAAAAACAAAGACATACACAGACTAAAAGTGAAGGAATGGAAAAAGATATTTCATGCAACTAATAGGGAGAAAAAAAGCAGGAGTTGCAATACTTGTATCAGACAAAATAGACTTCCAAACAAAGAAAGTCACAAGAGACAGAGAAGGACATTATCCAATGATAAAAGGGTCACTCCAACAAGAGGATATAACTATTATAAACATCCAAACAACCAACACAGGAACACCTACATAAGTGAAACACTAACAGAATTAAAGGGGGATATAGAATGCAATGCACTTATTTTGGGAGATTTCAACACACCACTCACTTCAAAGGAGAGATCAAACAGACAGAATATAAGTAAAGAGACAGAGGCACTGAACAACGTAATAGAACAGATGGACCTTAATGACATCTACAGAACACTCCATCCAAAAGCAACAGGATACACATTCTTCTCAAGTGCACATGGAACATTTTCAAGAATAGACAATATACTAGGCCACAGAAGCAGACTCAGTAAATTTAAAAAGATGGAAATTGTACCAACCAGCTTCTCAGATTACAAAGGTATGAAACTAGAAATAAATTACTCAAAGAAAATGAAAAAGCCCACAAACACATGGAGGCTTAATAACATGCTCCTAAATAATCTGTGGATCAATGACCAAATAAAAACAGATATCAAGCAATATACGGAGACAAATGACAACAATAATTCAACACTGCAAAATCTGTGGGATGCAGCGAAGGCTGTGCTAAGAGAAAAGTACATTGCAATACAGGCCTACGTCAGGAAAGAAGAACAATCCCAAATGAACAGTCTAAAATTACAATTAATGAAACTAGAAAAGGAAGAACAAATGAGGCCCAAGGTCAATAGAAGGAGGAAGATAATAAGGATTAAAGCAGAAATAAATCAAATTGAGAAGAATAAAACAATAGAAAGAATCAATGAAAGCAGAAGCTGGTTCTTTGAGAAAATAAACAAAATAGACAACCCCCTAGCCAGACTTATCAAGAAAAAAAGAGAGTCTACACACATAAAAAGAATCAGAAATGAGAAAGGAAAAATCACTACGGATACCACAGAAATACAAAGAATTATGAGAGAATAGTATGAAAATTTAAATGCTAACAAACTGGATAACCAAGAAGAAATGGACAGCTTTCTAAAAATATACAACCTTCCAAGGCTGACCCAGAAAGAAACAGAAAACCTGAACAGACCAATTACCAGCAACGAAATTGAATTGGTAATCAAAAAAATACCTGAGAACAAAATCCCTGAACCAGATGGCTCCACCACTGAATTTTATCAAACATTTAGTGAAGACCTAATACCCATTCTCCTTAAAGTTTTCCAAAGAGAAGAAGACGGAATACTTCCAATCTCATTCTATGAGGCCAGCATCACTCTAATACAAAAACCAGGCAGACACCACAAAAAAGAACATTACAGATCAACATCCCTGATGAACACAGATGCAAAAATACTCAACAAAACATTATCAAACCGAATTAAAATACATCAAAAAGATTCATCCCAAGGATGCATGGATGGTACAACATTTGAAAATCCATCAACGTCATCCACCACATCAACAAAAAGAAGGACAAAAATCACATGATCATCTCCACAGATGCTGAAAAGGCATTTTCAACATCCATTCATGATAAAAACTCTCAACAGAATGGGTATAGAGGGCAAGTACCTCAACATAATAAAGGCCCTTTATGAGAAACCCACAGCCAACAGTATACTTAACAGTGAGAAGTTGAAAGCTTTTCCTTTAAGATTGGGAAGAAGACAGGGATGCCCACTCTGCTCACTCTTATTCAACAGAATTCTAGAGGTCCTAGACACAGCAATCAGACAACACAAAGAAATAAAAGGCATCCAGATTGGTAAGGAAGCAATCAAACTGTCCCTGTTTGCAGATGACATGATATTGTACATAAAAACCCTAAAGAATCCACTCCAAAATACTAGATCTAATATCTGAATTCAATAAAGTTGCGGGATACAAAACTAATACAGAGAAATCTGTTGCATTTCTATATACTAACTGTGATCTAGCAGAAAGAGACATTAGGAAAACAATTCCATTCACAGTTGCATCCAAAAGAATAAAATACCTAGGAATAAACCTAACCAAGGAAGTGAAAGACTTATACTCTGAAAACAACAAGACACTCATGAGAGAAGGAAAAGAAGATACCAATAAATGGGAACACATCCCGTGCTCATGGATAGGAAGAATTAATATTGTCAAAATGGCCATCCTGCCTAAAGCAATCTACAGATTCAATGCAATCCCTATCAAAATACCAACAGTATTCTTCAGTGAACTAGAGCAAATTGTTCTAAAAGTCATATGGAACCACAAAAGACCCTAAATAGCCAAAGCAATCCTGAGAAGGAAGAATAAAGTGTGGGGAATTATGCTCCCTTAAAACTTTATTACAAAGCCACAGTAATCAAGACAATTTGGTACTGGCACAAGAATAGACCCACAGACCAATGCATAAGACTAGAGGGCCCAGATATAAACCCAAGCATATATGGTCAATTAATATATGATAAAGGAGCCATGGATATACAATGGGGAAATGACAGCCTCTTCAACAGCTGGTGTTGGCAAAACTGGACAGCTACATGTAAGATAATGAAACTGGATTACTGTCTAGCCCCATACACAAAAGTAAATTCAAAATGGATCAAAGACCTGAATGTAAGTCATAAAACCATAAAACTCTTAGAAAAAAAACAGGCAAAAATCTCTTGGACATAAATATGAGCAACTTCTTCATGAACATGTCTCCCCAGGCAAGGGAAACGGAAGCAAAAATGAACAAGTGGGACTATATCAAACTAAAAAGTTTCTGTACAGCAAAGAACACCATCAATAGAACAAAAAGACATCCTATGGTATGGGAGAATATATTCATAAATGACATATCCCATAAGAGGTTGACATACAAATTATATAAAGAGCTGACACACCTCACAAGCAAAAAGCAAATAACCCAATTATAAAATGGGCAGAGGAGCTGAACAGACACTTCTCCAAAGAAGAAATTCAGATGGCCAACAGGCACATGAAAAGATGCTCCACATAGCTAATCATCAGAGAAATGCAGATTAAAACCACAATGAGATATCACCTCACACCAGTTAGGATAGCCAACATCCAAAACACAAACAACAAATGTTGGCGAGGATGTGGAGAAAGGGGAACCCTCCTACACTGCCGGTGGGAATGTAAATTAGTTCAACCACTGTGGAAAGCAGTATGGAGGGTCCTCAAAAAACTCAAAATAGAAATACCATTTGACCTGGGAATTCCACTCCTAGGAATTTACCCTAAGAATGCAGGAGCCCAGTTTGAAAAAGACATATGCACCCCTATGTTTATCGCAGCACTATTTACAATAGCCAAGAAATGGAAGCAACCTAACTGTCCATCAGTAGATGAATGAATAAATAAGATGTGGTATATATACACAAAGGAATATTATTCAGCCATAAGAAGAAAAGAAATGCAGACATTTGCAATAACATGGATGGCGCTAGAGGGTATTATGCTCAGTGAAATAAGCCAGGTGGACCAAGACATGTATCAGATGATTTCACTCATCTGTGGAGTATAAGAACAAAGAAAAAAACTCAAGGAACAAAACAGCAGCAGACTCACAGAACCCAAGAATGGACTAACAGTTACCAAAGGGAAAGGGACTGGTGAAGATGGGTGGGCAGGGAGGGATAAGGGGAAAAAGGGGTACTACAATTAGCATACATAATGTAGCGGGGGGGGGATACGGGGAAGGCAGTATAACACAGAGAAGACTAATAGTGATTCTATAGCATCTTACTACGCTGATGGACAGTGACTGTAATGGGGTGTGTGGTGGGGACTTGATAATAGAGGGAGTCTAGTAACCATAATGTTGCTCGTGTAATTGTACATTAATAATAGCAAAAAAAAAAAGTCAATCTGTTGATCTTAAGCTGTATGAAATAGGTTTCTATTACTTAGTCTATATGGTAGATCAAAAAGTGATTAGAAATTCTTTGCAGCAACTCCTATCAGAAGCTGAACTCTATATGGCCCACCATCTGAGTCTGGGCTAACCTTTTGACTAAACTATAGAATGCAGCAGAAATGATATGTATAGGTTAGATGCTTGTGCCAGGGTGTCAAGAGGCTTACTCTCCAGCTGAGCAGTCCTCTGACACCATGTAAACAGGCCCAGGCTAGCCCACCTGAGCATGAGACCAGGTGGAGACTGGCCTGGGACGTGTGAGCAGCCCAACCAAGATCAGGGAAGCCCAGCCAGTCACGCAGCTGGGCTGAGCCCAAATGACCTACCTAAACAATTGTGAGCTAGTAAATAAAATGGCTGTTGTTTTAAGCAACTTAATGTTTGGTGGTTTATTATGCAGCAATAAAAATCTAGTGCTGTTTAACAGACCTCAACTCTGATCTCAAGTAAAACCAACTCTTAGAAGTTACATAATAATAGTAATGTTTATGATGGTAGCGGCTAGATTAAGAGCTTACTATATGCCAGACTCTGTTAGCCCTTCGCATTAATTCTTATTTAATCTTCAAAAAAAATTTGTGATATGAATACAAAAAAGGTACCTGCCCAGTATCACATAGCTACTGATGGGCTGAAATTCAAACCTTAGTCTGACTCTAGAATTTTGAAGTTCTTAACTAGTGTATTTTATGCTATCTTACCAAGGTAAACCTTTCTGTTATCTGAGAATGGCGATAATTCCCTACATTTTTCTAGGCCTGAAGTGTAAGTGTGTCATTTATAAACATATAAATCTGCAGAAGTTGAGGGACAAGGGTTGAATAATGGCAGGACTGGCCCTGATGAACACATTTTTAAGAAAGAGAGTATATTTAATTAAAAAGAGAAGAAACTGTCCATAAAACAAATCATTCTATCAGATAAGATTCTTATGACCTCTTTTAATTATCATATTGTTACAAAGATCAAATTGGTATGTACATAATGAAGGTTTTATTAATTAAAATGTTTTCATGTTGATTCCTACATCTACATACTTATAATTGCTAATGACCTAACATTCCACTGTCCTCATGAATGATATACATTAAGGGCCTGATTATTTGAGGCCAAGAAAGATCTGGGTCCCTTACATTTGCCTGACCCCCAGTTTGCTCTTCTGTAAGAAAGACAACACTATTTCATGAGGTTATTGTGAGGAATAAATTTGAAAAAACAAAGTGAATGACTAGAAAAATGCCAGTAATAGTGCAATAATTGATTTGATGTTCATGTCTTTCATTATTCCACTGTGGCTTTGCCAGTTATTTATCCTTAATCATTATTACAGACAGCATACTGACACCTTTGAACTTTTTTCCATTTTGAATTATTTCCTTGCAATAAATCTTATTAAAGGTTATGATACATCTTGGTGGCTCCTGTATGCAACATGTACTTCAAAAATGATTATAATTTACACTATAACCAAAACTGCACCAGTTTCCTCTGATTGACACATTATAGTCAGTCATTTTGCTTTTGTGAGTGTAATGGATATGCAGTTTCATCTTACCATTAAATTTTATTTCAGAGATTCACCATAGTACAGTAAGAGTGCAGACTTAATATCTCTATGACTCAATTCCTCATCTATAAATTTGAGATAATACTGACCTACTGTAAGGATGAAATGATTTAGTATATGTAAAGTGTTTAGCCCATAACATAGTGTTATGTAAGTATTTATTATGATTATTTGATTATCTCAGGAAGTACATGCTCTTAGGAAGTCATCTAGTAGGGTCAAGAGGGTGGACTTCAGAAATGAGAGAGCTGAGGTTAATCAGACTTCAAATACTAGTTGTG
Organism: Phataginus tricuspis; assembly: GCA_029783875.1. Classification (NCBI taxonomy): domain Eukaryota; kingdom Metazoa; phylum Chordata; class Mammalia; order Pholidota; family Manidae; genus Phataginus; species Phataginus tricuspis. The sequence continues at coordinate 24,814,560 of JAQQAC010002629.1, read as the reverse complement.
TGTCCTTGGCACAATTATAAACCTCTGTAAACTAAATCCCACTAATATGGGGATAATAATATTCAGGTATAAGGTATAAAGGGCTTAGCATTATACTGTGAAATTAACAATTTCGCAAGTGTTAATAGCTACACTGTTCTTACATAAACAATCTATTTACACTATCCATACAACGGAAGCCAGGGATTAATTTACAGATTTATATACATTTAGGGTATTAGCATTTAATATTATGTTATCTAACATATTTATCTATTTTCTCTTCTACTAAATTTACCAATCCTGTAACTGACACTTCTATTTCATAACTATGAAATATCTTTTTACCAGAGTCAAGACAGGTCTATTGTTTTTTTGTTTGTTTGTTTGTTTGTTTTATTTAGGAGCATGTTGTGAAGCCTCCATGTGTTTGTGGGATTTTTCATTTTCTTTGCGTAATTTGTTTCTAGTTTCATACCTTTGTGGACTGAGAAACTGGTTGGTACAATTTCAGTCTTTTTTAATTTACCGAGGCTCTTTTTGTGTTGTGGCCTAGTATATGATCTATTCTTGAAAATGTTCTATGTGCACTTGAGAAGAATGTGTATTCTGCTGCTTTTGCGTGTAGAGTTCTGTAGATGTCTGTTAGGTCCATCTGTTCTAATGTGTTGTTCAGTGCCTCTGTCTCCTTACTTATTTTCTGTCTGGTTGATCTGTCCTTTGGAGTGAGTGGTGTGTTGAAGTCTCCTAGAATGAGTGCATTGCATTCTATTTCCCCTTTTAATTCTGTTAGTATTTGTTTCACATATGTCGTTGCTCCCGTTTTGGGTGCATAGATATTTATAATGGTTATATCTTCTTGTTGGATTGACCCTATTATCATTATGTAATGTCCTTCTTTGTCTCTTGTGACTTTCTTTGTTTTGAAGTCTATTTTGTCTGATACAAGAACTGCAACTCCTGTTTTTTTCTCCCCATTAGTTGCATGAAATGTCTTTTTCCATCCCTTCACTTTTAGTCTGTATATGTCTGGGTTTAAAGTGAGTCTCCTGTAGGCAGCATATAGATGGGTCTTGTTTTTTAATCCATTCAATAACTCTATGTCTTTTGATTGGTGCATTCCGTCCATTTACATTTAGGGTGATTATGGATAGGTATGTACTTATTGCCATTGCAGGCTTTAGATTCGTGGTTACCAAAGTTTCAGGGTTAACTTTCTTACTATCTAAGAGTCTAACTTAGCTCACTTAATATGCTATTACAAACACAATATAAATGTTCTTTTTTTTTTCTCCTCCTTTTTCTTCCTCCTCCATTCTTTATATATTAGGTATCATATTTTGTACTCTTTGTCTATACCTTGATTGACTTTGGGGATAGTTAATTTAATTTTGCACTTGCTTAGTAATTAGCTGTTCTACTTTCTTTACTCTGGTTTTATTACCTCTGGTGACAGCTATTGAACTGTAGGAACACTTCCATCTATAGCAGTCTGTCCAAAATACACTGTAGAGATAGTTTGTGGGAGGTACATTCTCTCAGCTTTTGCTTATCTGGGAATTGTTTAATCCCTCCTTCAAATTTAAATGATAATCTTGCTGGATAAAGTAATCTCGGTTCAAGGCCCTTCTGCTTCATTGCATTAAATGCATCATGCTACTCCCTTCTGGCCTGTAAGGTTTCTGTTGAGAAGTCTGATGATAGCCTGATGGGCTTTCTTTTGTATGTGATCTTAATTCTCTCTCTGGCTGCTTTTAATAGTCTGTCCTTATCCTTGATCTTTGCCATTTTAATTACTATATGTCTTGGTGTTGTCTTCCTTGGGTCCCTTGTGTTGTAAGATCTGTGCACTTCCAATGGCCTGAGAGACTATGTCCTTCCCCAGACTGGGGAAGTTTTCAGCAATTACCTCCTCAAAGACACTTTCTATCCCTTTTTCTGTCTCTTCTTCTTCTGGTAGCCCTATTATGAGAATATTTTTCTGTTTGGATTGGTCATACAGTTCTCTCAATATTCTTTCATTCTTAGAGATCCTTTTTTCTCTCTGTGCCTCAGCTTCTTTGTATTCCCTTCTCTAGTTTCTATTTCATTTATCGTCTCCTCCACCATATCCAATCTGCTTTTAATACCCTCCATTGTGCTCTTCAACGATTGGATCTCCGACCGGAGTTCATTCCTAAGTTCTTGAATATCTTTCCGTACCTCCATGAGCATGTTAATGATTTTTATTTTGAACTCCCTTTCAGGGAGAGTCATGAGGTCGATATCATTTTAATCTTTCCCAGGAGTTGTATTAATAATTTTACTCTGAACCAGGTTCCTTTGGCATTTCATATTTGTGTATGGTGCCCTCTAGTGCCCAGAAGCTCTACTCTCTCGAGCTGCTCAGCCCCTGAAGCAATCTTGGGGGTTGCAGGGGAGTGGTATTGGTGCCTCAGGGGAGGAAAGAGCTGTTTCCTGCTTTCTGGCTGCTATGCCTGTCTCCACTGCCTGAACCAGTGGGCTGAGCACACAGGTATAAGCCTCTATGCTATGCATTTGTAGATGCCTTAGACAGATCTTCCCTCCGGCTTGCCTAATGCCACGGTAGGGTTTGCCGGTTTCTGAGCCAGGTGGGGCTGACTGGGAGAAAGGCACAGTAGGCTGCCTATCATGGAGGGGGTTCTTGGAGCTGTGTAGGCAGCCAGGGAGCTGGGGCACCTGAAGATCAGAAAACTCCCAAGCTTCTGGGCAGAGTGCACCTGGACAATTTTGTCTACCTGTCCTTTCTCCTGAGCAGTAAGCTCTGTGCAGTCCCTGCCCCCTCAGCAGGCCTCTTGCTAAGGTCTTCTTTGTTAGGAAGTCTCTCAGACTGCCCGCCTTTCTCTTGTCCCAGAGCAGCTAGGTATGGATCCCTGATTTCACAAGCAGCTGGAATCTTAGTCTCTCCAGGAATTCTGCCTGTCTTAGCTTTCCAAGCTCCCAACTACAAGAGTATCATGCAAGCACCACGAAATGTAGGTTTGTGCTCCCAGAGTAGATCTCCAGAGTTAGGTATTCAGCAGTCCCAGTTCCCCACTCCCTCTCTGCTCTGTTCCTGTTCCTCCTGCCAGTGAGCTGGGGTGGGGGAAGGGCTTGGATCCCGCAGGACCACAGCTTTAGTACATTACCATTTTCTGTGAGGGCGGCTCTTGTCTCCAGGTGTATGCAGTCTGTTGTAGTCCTCTTTCCTGTTGCTCTTTCAAGAGTAGTTGTAGTAGCTTTATTTTCATATTATATGTGGTTTTAGGAGGAAGCCTCTGTCTCACCTCTCACGCCACCATCTTTAATCCACCAAGTCTATTGTTCTGATTTAAGATTTTTATGTTTAAGTTTTTAGCTCTCCCAGAATTTGCTGCGGCACAGAATATCTAAAGTTTATATTCCTCCATACTTATAATCATTTCTCCTAATGGCATTTACTAGATTTCTTCTTTCTGTACTGGCTCTTTTACTTGGCCTGCTTTCCTGTATCCCAAGATAATACAAATTGCAGTCCATCGGCCTCCTTTTAGCCCTCAGCCTACTGAACCTCTCTGCAGCATCTGACAATGAGTGAAGGCAGAAAACACAAAGTCAAAAAGGAACCAGATGATCAGCTCTGGAACTTGAAACTGCTAGGAACTGGAACCACTCACTTTTCTTAATACCGATTTTCTCCCCCCGAAATATGGAGGTAGGGAAAGTGTAAATCTTCATAAGGTATTACAATGCCTCATAAACTGTTAGACAGCATTTCCCAAACTGTCTTCCTCAGAAAATCAGTCCTGTATATCGCTTTCACAAAGGATTGGAAGTTAAATAAGTTTGGGATGTGTTGTATTGCACACAGTATATACAAGTTTTAGAGATTCATAATGTCCATGAGGACATTAAAGTAATAAAATGATTAAACTTTAGTTACTCCCAAATTTCTCAAATATTAATACATACAGGCCACAACAGCTCCTTTTGTCTTGAATCATATCTATTATTTAGCCCACAGAGCTGCTCTTCCTTCAGACAGACTGCTAGGATGCACTACAAAAGCATGTCCTTTTTAGAAATAACCAAAGGATCTGGGGCTTCTCTGGGTTCTCTTATTTCCCTCAGAAGTTGCACAGTTTTTAAATTTCTCAAAGCTTCCATTAAAAAATAATATTTTTAATTTCAAAAGAGTAGTTATGAACTGATTTTTGAACACAGAAAACAGAGAAAAAAGGTATAAAAGCTACCCATGTTTTACTTCCATTTAGATTTGGCAGTTAATATTTTGCCATAAACACTATTTTTTTTTAAAAAATGCTATACAAAAAAAATGAATTGAACAAAAATTAATCATAGATAAATCTGTGATAAAATGGCAAATTGGGGGTAGGTTTTATAACTTTGGGGAACCAAATTTCCCTTTATGAGCTTTGTCAGCTAATCAAAATAAAAATTTGTCAGTTAATGGAGGGTGGTAATTTTTGTACACAAGGCAACATAACTTTTTAAATACATTTAAATTTTTTTAGTGTATAGATTTTTAGTAAGATATCCAACACATTTTCTGTTAATTATAATTCTGATTGGTGGTGTTTTAACTAGTGTTAAAAACTTGATTCTAGCTCTCAAAGCTTGTCTGTTATCAAATCAGACCTAGAAGATTACCTTCAACCATCAATTTATATATTAATACCTCTGGACTCCCCTAGGTGATTTTAAAAATAGGTCTAATACATAATTCTAAGTGAATTCTGGGTGGTTTCTCCGATATTTCTTTAAAAATTTTAAACCGTTTTTATAATCAGAAAAAACACCTAAACAAATAATTTTTCAAACTAAGGGAACAGCATCAATTCTGTATTCATGTATTTAGGTGACAGTAACAAGCATATGTCTCTTGCAGCTTCTTCAATTAATGGGTAATAATTTAGTCTGATTTTTCAAATTCCATTTTATATCTTAAAGTTAAGATCACACTTAAAAATGTAAAGTTTACAGAAATACCCAATTAACAAAAAAAAAAAAATGACCAAAGACTATTAGAAGTTGTCTATCTTCTCACAAAGATGTCACCAAAAAGGCTACAAGATAGAAAAACCTTAAATCCCTTTTGCAAAGAGGCAGCCTGACTGAAAAGTAATTTAATCTTTTAAAAATTAAAATAACCTAGAAATTGAACAAAATTCACTAGAAATAAAAATAAGATAGCTATGAGGTGAGTAGGATGAGCAAGACATAACATTGCAACCTCTGGAGAAAGCCTTTGCTTATAACCAATTATCTCACAGAGCTCAAAATTCACTCCATATCGTGTTGATAGGAATAAATTGCAAACATACTGTTGAGTGAAAATACTAAGTTGCAGAAAAACATAGTATGACATAACTTGTATGTTTTTAAGAGAAGTTAAACCAAAGCAAATATTTTTAGAGGCTCCTGAGCAGCTGTGCAACCCACATCTCCTCATGCACAAGCTCCCCTGGACCCTTGCAGGCTGAGCTCTTTCACGGTGCAGGCATTTTGCCCATTCTGTTTCCTCTGGAATGGCCTTTCTCTTTTCTTTCTGCCTATGAAATCCTAAAACCCTTGACTGTTCAGCTCAAATCCCAACTCCTTATACTAAATCCTCTCCTGATGCCCTCTCTCATTCCACCAGAAGTAACTTATTGTTTCTCATTAACAAGAAGCACACTCCTTAAACTTCTAGAGTGTTAATTGTAAGATAAAGCAAAATGAACGACAACCTACTTACCCACTTGATTCATGTATCTTTGAGAGCAGGGGCATTCTTATGATACTACGTTCTTAAAGAAGTGACTTGCACAAGGAATAATGAAATTCATTAATACAATAATATATTTAAAGTGTCCGTCTTGTGTCATTCAGGACTTAACATTCCCATTATCCTTTCTTGATGTCTTAATCAATATTATTCATTTATCATTATTAGGATTTTTAATTTTTTTAATGGAGGTATATAGCTGAACTTACAATATCATGTTAGTCAGGTGTACAACATAGTGGTTCCACATTTACATACATTATGAAAGGCTCACCATGATAAGTGTGGTTACCATGTGTCACCTTCCAAATTTGACAGTATTACTGACCGTATTCTCTATGCTGTGCTTTTCATCCCTGTGACTTATGTATCATTGGAAGATTTTACCTCTTGATGACCATCTATTTCATCCATCCCCCTGCCCTGTCCCCATATGGCAACCACCAGTTTGTTTTCTTTCTGTATTGAGTCTCTTTCTGTTTTGTATTGTTTGTTAATTTTGATTTTTAGGTATCACAAATCAATTAAATCATATGGTGTTTGTCTTTCTCTGACTTATTTCACTGAGCATAATACCCTTAAGGCCCATCCACCCTGTCAAGATTTCATTATTTCTTATGGCTGACTAATAGCCCATGGTGTATATGTAAAACATCTTCTTTATCCATTCATCTCCTGGTAGACACTTAGGTTGCTTCCATATCTTGGCTTTTGTAAATAACGCCGCAATGAACCTGGGGGTGCAAATTCCTGTTTAATGTTTTCATTTTCCTTGGGTAAATACTCAAAAGTGTAATTAATGCATCATATAGTAGTTCTATTTTTAATTTTTTGAGGAACCTCCATACTGCTTTCCACAGTGGTTGCACCAATTTACATTCCCACCAACAGGGTAGGAGAGTTTTTTTTCCCTTCACATCCTTGTGAACACTTTTTGATAATAGCCATTCAAACAGGTGTGAGGTAACATCTTACTGTGGTTTTAATTTGCAATCCCTGAGGATTATGGATATTAGTGAGCATCTTTTCATGTGTTTGTTGGTCACCTATATGTCTTCTTCGGAGAAATGTCTGTTCAGGTGCTCTGCTCATTTTTTTTATCAGATTGTTTTTTGTATTTTTGGTGTTGAGATGTATGAGTTCTTCGTATATTTTGGATATTAACCCCTTATCAAATAAATAATTTGGCAGTATTTCTCCCACTCTGTAGGTTGCCATTTTTGTTTTGCTTACAGTATCCTTTGCTGTGCAAAAGCTTTTCCGTCTGAGGTAGCCCCATGTATTGACAGGTACGTGCTTATCACCACCTTGTTGATTGCTTCCCAGTTGTTCTTGTAGTTCTTGTCTTCTTCTCTTGCTCTCTTCCTTTGTGACTTTCTTTAGTGTTATGGTTGGGTTCCCTTCTTTATGTGCGTATCTATTATGCTTTTGGTCGTGGTTCCCACGAAAATCACATATAGCATCCCATGTACATAGCAGTTTAAGTTGATGGTCACAAATTTGAATGCAATCTAAAAGTATCAGATTTTTACACTTCCCTCCACATTTTATGCATTTGACATATTTTACATCCTTTTATTTTGTATATCCCTTAACTAATTACTATATATATGGTTGATTTTACTACTGTGTCTTCTAACCTTCACACTGGCTTTATAAGATAATCTACTACCTCTCCTGTGTGTTTGTTTTGGTCAGTGAAAATTTTTCAGTTTTCTTACTTTTAGTTATAGCCTTTTTGTTTCTGATTACAGAAGTCCCTTTAACATTCACTGAGGCCAGCTGCATGGTGATGGACTTCCTACCTATTGCTTCTGCGTTCAGCCTGGATGATTTCCTCTGCCCTGTCTCCTTGGCTGCTGACCCATTCTTCCGTATTCTCTGACCTGCTGTTGATTCCCTCTAGTTTATTATTCATTTCAGTTTTTGTATTCTTCACCTCTGATTGGTTCTTTTTAATATCTCCTCTTTGTTGAAGTTCATCCACTCTTCTCCCAAATTTGGTGAGCATCTTTATGACCATTACTTTGAACTCTTTATCAGGTAGATTGCTTATCTCCATTTCATTTTACTGAGGTTCTTTTACTGAGGTTTTGTCTTTTCTTTTATTTGGAACATATGTCTCTATTTCCTCATTTTGTGTAAACGTGTTTGTTTCTATGCATTCAGTGGGGCAGCTGTCTCCTCATCTTCAAGATAGTGGCTTAAGGTAGAAGGCATCCTGTGGGGCCCAGAAGCACAATCCCCCTGGTCACCAGAACCAGGTGCTCCAGGGTGCTGTATGGGTTGTGTGCACCATACCACTGTGACTGGGCCATAGCTCTGCAGGAATGCTAGTGAGAGACTGCCCTGCTGGCTGGAGTGCCCAGCCATGACTACTGCAAGCGTGTCGTGGGTGGGGTGGCCCTATGGCTGTTGTGGATATGTGGTGGGTGGGATAGCCCTGGTGTACTGTGACTGGCAGGAAGGCTTGGCAGTGAGTTCCAGGTGACTTGTGGGTGGGGATCCCCTCCATTCCTTCCCCCACCCCCTGGCAGCAGTTGCCTGGAGGAGGCAACAGTCCAAGGTAAGACTGCCCACTGGATGTGGCAGGGTAGTAGCTATGTGACAGCGGGGCTGGTCCTGGCCAATAATGCCCACTGGATATGTTAGGGTGGAGCCACTTTGGAGGGGCACCTGCAGGGGTGGGTTCACTGAGAATGATAGCAAGGGGCTAGTAGTACTGGCGAGGCAGACGAACAGTGCCAGAACTGGCACCTGCAGCCCTAGGCCAGCTAGGTTAAAGAAGTCTAGAAAACTGGCACCTGCCAGCACTTCCTTTTTATTTATTTTTTTTTGGTGCTTCAGCTGTTGTTTATTGACACACAGGTAGGCTCTATAGTAACAGGCCTGCAGGCACCTGCCGCAGTAGGGAAAATGGAAGGTGGAGGGTGGAGTGTTTGCAGCAACAGCTGAGTGGAGTGTCGGAACACAAGTGCACTGTGCACAACAGAGTGGGAGTGGGAGAGCCTGAGGCTGGAGCAGCAAGTAAGGGCCAGGGCCTGACTGAACTGGACCACTACCCCAGGCCCTACTCTTAAGGGTGTCTCCTGACCCCAGGTCAGGGTTCAAGTTCTCTGGGAATCCCTTTTCTACAGGAACTGAATCAAGTACACAAAGGAACGGAAGCAGGAGCTGTTGCCCTCGGTGTTAAGCTCTGGGGCCCCCATTCCTGCACCCTTCCCTCCTTATCCTCCCTTGCTTGGGTGGAGCCACATGACCCAAGGTCTCAAAAACAGCCATGTTTCAGAGGCATTTATCTTCTTCCCTTCTGCCTGGCCTACAAGTGCCACACTAGAGCCCCAAGTGACCACTACAAGCATTGCTGGTCTAATGGATGGGTTGGGGGAGAGGGGATAGGGCAGGTCCCCTCCAGCACCTGCCCTAAAATCAGTCAGTAAGTCTTCTTCAATAAGGGCCCAGGCAGTTTTTAAACTGCTGCCTCTGTACTGGGTTTTGGAGCAAATGAGATCGTATGTGGATCCCTTAAGAGTGGACAGTTGGTTTCCTATAGTTCTCTAGCTCTCCTGGAGTTAAGTCTCACTAATTTTCAAAGCAGACATTATGAGAGTTTGGCTTCCCAGCACAGAACTCCAGTTGGGGGGGAGTGGGGACTGACCAATGTGAGGCTTGAATACTCATCTGTGATATCCCTCCTACTCATGGGCCGCTGTGCTGGGCATTTGGATCCCAACCAGACTGAGTCTCTGCCCCTCTTACTGTTCCCAGACAGGCTTCTCTTTATGTCTTGAGCTGTAGAAGAGCTGTTCTGCTGGTGTTCAGGCTGTTCTCACACAGAGCTGCCAGGTGGTAGTCTCAGCCTCAGTGCGTCCGCGGCGGGAGGTGAGCTCAGGATCTTCTTCGCCATCTTGTCTGATTCCACACAACTGTTGTGAAATCTGCTAAGGCGAGTCTCTGCCCCAGCGTTGCTCTTTTACTTATTTTGAATTAACGTATTTCATTACAGTCTTTTCAAACTTTCCTACCACTTTCTCAACTTACACAAACTATATTGGATTTTCAATTAGTATTACTGAAATAGTACATGCAGTATTATAGTTCTTAATATACTTGGTCTTCCTGGAAAGAAAAGTAAATGTCCTTTATTTCGGCCATTAACTTCAGCAATAATCTTTTTAACCTTTTCATTCATCTATTATTTACCCCTATCTTTATTTATGCCCTGTTATATTTCACAAAGGATGAGGTTTATAGGTACCATATTAGATCAATGTCCACATTTTACACTTTGTTCTGCCTACATGAACAAGATTCTTTATTCACATATAATATGGCTGGTTATCACTGATAGTCATAGTAGTCACACTACAGTCACAGATAGTAAGAGATAGTCATGATATTATTCAAAGTCAACAGATTTTTGTGAACTTCCTCTTGAGCTCAATTTCTGAAACACAAATTCTATCTTAGTTCACTTAGGTTACTATAACAAAATATCAGAGACTGCGTAGTTTATAAACAACAGAAATTTATTACTAACAGACTTGGGGTCTGGGAAGTTCAAGACAAAGGCCCCCATGTGACCATGTTCTGGTGAAGGCCCTCCTCCTGGCTGGTAGCCTGGGACCTCTTCTGTACCCACAAATGGTGCAAGGGGCTAGGCTTTTCTGTGGAGTCTCTTTTATACAGGTACTGACCACATTCATTAGGATTTCATCTAAGCACCTCCCCAGTCCACCTTCTAATACCATCATTTATCTCTAGGGGTTTGGATTTCACCATATGAATATCGAGGAGGACACATATTCAGAATATAGCACATACATTCAATAGACTTCTTAGTTTCTTTGAATATCCTCAATTTTTATAGCCACAGTATTCACAGTATATACAAATTAAGTTTTCTCTAATCCCTTTGAATGTTTATCCCTAATTTTTTTATGTATCATGGCATTTATAGGTCAGCATGTCTAATATGATACTGCCCAGGAGTCATGACAGGGAGCACCTAATTCCCTCCTGTTTTCTCTGTTTCATTAGTTTTACAACTAACGAGCATTGTATTTTATCAAATGATTTTTTAAATTTTTATTAAGGCATTATTGATATACACTCTTACCAAGGTTTCACATGAAAAAAAAATGTGGTTACAACATTCACACATATTATCAAGTCCCGACACATACCCCAATGCAGTCATTGTCCATAAGTGTAGTAAGATGCCACAGAGTCACGGTTTGCCTTCTCTGTGCTACAGTTTTTCCCGTGACCCCCCACACCACGTGCACTAAACATAATACCACTTAATCCCCATTTCCCACCCTCCCGACCTGCCCTTCAACATCTGTCCCCTTTGGTAGCAACTACTCCCTTCTTGGAGTCTTGTGAGTCTGCATTCCGATTTGTTCATTTTTGCTTTTGTTTCCCTTGCTTGAGGAGATGCGTTCAGGAAGAAGTTGCTCATGGTTATATTCAGGAGATTTTTAGCTACGTTGTCTTCTAAGAGTTTTATGGTTTCATGACTTACATTCAGGTCTTTGATCCATTTCAACTTTACTTTTGTGTGTGGGGTTAAACAATAAACCAGTTTCATTCTCTTTCATGTAGCTGTCCAGTTTTGCCAACACTAGTTGTTGAAGAGGCTGTCATTTCCCCATTGTATGTCCATGGCTTCTTTATTGTATATTAATTGACCATATATAGTTGGGTTTATATCAGTGCTCTCTAGTCTGTTCCATTAGTCTATGGGTCTGTTCTTGTGACAGTACCAAATTGTCTTGATTACTGTGGCTTTGTAGTAGAGCTTGAAGTTGGGGAGCATAATACCCCCAGCTTTATTCTTTCTTCTCAGGATTGATTTGGCTATTCGGGGTCATTTGCAGTTCCAAAAGAATTTTAGAACTATTTTCTCTAGTTAGTTGAAGAATGTTGTTGGTATTTGGATAGGATTGCATTGAATCTGTAGATTGCTTTAGGCAAGATGGCCATTTTAATAATATTAATTCTTCCTATCCATGAGCACCGGATGTGTTTCCATTTATTGGTATCTTCCTTAATTTCTCTCATGACTGTCTTGTAGTGTTCAGAGTATAGGTTTTTAACTTCCTTGGTTAGGTTTATTCCTAGGAATTTTACTCTTTTTGATGCAACTGTGAATGGAATTGTTTTCTTGATATGTCTTTCTGCTAGTTCATCATTAGTGTATAGGAAAGCAACAGATTTCTGTGTTATTAATTTTGTATCCCGCAACTTTGCTGAATTCAGATATTAGATCTAGTAGTTTGGGAGTGGATTCCTTAGGGTTTTTAATGTACACTATCATGTCGCCTGCAAACAGGGACAGTTTAACTTCTTCCTTGTCAATCTGGATGCCTTTTATTTCTTGTGTTGTCTGATTGCCGTGGCTAGGACCTCCAGTACTATGTTGAGTAGAAGTGGGGAGAGTGGGCATCCTTGTCTTGTTCCCGATCTTAAAGGAAAAGCTTTCAAACTCTGTTAAGTAAAATGTTGGCTGTGGGTTTCTCATATATGGCCTTTATTATGTTGAGGTACTTGCCCACCATACCCATTTTGTTGAGAATTTTTATCATTAATGGATGTTGAATTTTGTCAAATGCTTTTTCGGCATCTATGGAGATGATCATGTGGTTTTTGTCCTTCTTTTTGTTGATGTGGTGGATGATGTTGATGGATCTTTTAATATTGTAACATCCTTGCACCTGTGGAATAACTCCCACTTGATCATGATGCATGATCCTTTTGATGTATATTTGAATTCAGTTTCCTAATATTTTGTTGAGTATTTTTGCATCTATGTTCATCAGGGATATTGGTCTGTAATTTTCTTTTTTTGTGGTGTCTTTGACTGGCTTTGGTATTAGAGTGATGCTGGCCTCATAGAATGAGTTTGCAAGTATTCCCTCTTCTTCTACTCTTTGGAAAACTTTAAGGAGGATGGGTATTAGGTCTTCACTAAATGTTTGATAAAATTCAGCGGGGAAGCCATCTGGTCAAGGCATTTTGTTCTTAGGTAGGTTTTTGATTACCAATTCAATTTCATTGCTGGTAATTGGTCTGTTCAGATTTTCTGTTTCTTTCTGGGTCAGCCTTGGAAGGTTGTATTTTCTTGAAAGTTGTCCATTTCTCCTAGGTTATCCAGTTTGTTGGCATATAATTTTTGATAGTATTCTCTAACAATTCTTCGTATTTCTGCGATGTCCGTAGTGATTTTTCCTTTCTCATTACTTATTCTGTTTATGTGTGTAGAATCTCTTTTTTACTTGGTAAGTCCGGCTAAGGGTTTATTTATTTTGTTTATTTTCTTGTAGAACCAGCTCCTGCTTTCACTGAATCTTTCTATTGTTTTATTCTTCTTGATTTTACTTATTTCTGCTCCAATCTTTATTATGTCCCTCCTTCTACTGACTTTGGGTCTCATTTGTTCTTCTTTTTCTAGTTTCATTAATTGTGAGTTAAGAGTGTTCATATGGAATTGTTCTTCTTTCCTGAGGTAGGCCTGTACTGCAATATACTTTCCTCTTAGCACGGCCTTCTCTGCATCCCACTGATTTTGTGGTGTTCAATTATTGTTGTCATTTGTCTCCATATATTGCTTGATCTCTGTTTTTATTTGGTCATTGATCCATTGGTTATTTAGGAGCATGTCGTGAAGCCTCCATGTGTTTGTGGGATTTTTCATTTTCTTTGTGTAATTTATTTCTTGTTTCATACCTTTGTGGTTTGAGAAACTGGCTGGTACAATTCCAATCTTCTTGATTTTACCGAGGTTCTTTCTGTGGCCTAGGATATGATCTATTCTTGAAAATGTTCTATGTGCACTTGAGAAGAATGTGTATTCTGCTGCTTTTGGGTGTAGAGTTCTGTAGATGTCTGTTAGGTCCATCTGTTCTAATGTGTTGTTCAATGCCTCTGTCTCCTTACTTATTTTCTGTCTGGTTGATCTGTCCTTTGGAGTGAGTGGTGTGTTGAAGTCTCCTAAAATGAATGCATTGCATTCTATTTCCTCCTTTAATTCTGTTAGTATTTGTTCCACATATGTAGGTGCTCCTGTGTTGGGTGCATAGATATTTATAATGGTTATATATTCTTGTTGTAATGACACCTTAATCATTATATAATGTCCTTCTTTTTCTCTTTTGACTTTCTTTGTTTTGAAGTCTAGTTTGTCTGATACAAGTACTGCATCTCCTGCTTTTTTCTCCCTATTAGTTGCATGAAATATCTTTTTCCATCCCTTCACTCTTAGTCTGTGTGTGTCTTTGTTTTTAAAGTGAGTCTCTTGTAGGCAGTATATGGAAAGGTCTTGTTTTTTTACCCATTCAGTGTCTCCGTGTCTTTTGATTGGTGTATTCAGCCCATTTACATTTAGCGTGATTATCGATAGGTATGTACTTATTACCACTGCGTTAGATTTGTGGTTACCAAAGGTTCAAGGTTAGCTCCTTACTATCTAAGGGTCTAACTTAACTCATTTAATATGCTATTACAAACACAATCTAAAGGTTCTTTTTTTCTCCTCCTATTCTTCCTCCTCCTTTCCTTACATATAAGGTATCATTTCTGTACTCTTTGTCTATCCCTTGATTGACTTTGGGGATAGTTGATTTAATTTCACATTTGCATAGTAATTAACTGTTCTTCTTTCTTTACTGTGGTTTTATTACCTCTGGTGAAAGCTATTAAAGCTTAGGAACATTTCAATCTATAGCAGTCCCTCCAAAATACACTGTAGAGTATATGCTGGAGGTAAATTCTCTCAGCTTTTGCTTATCTGAAAATTGTTTAATCCCTCCTTCAAGTTTAAATGATAATCTTGCCAGATAATGTATTCTTGGTTTGAGGCCCTTCTGCTTCATTGCATTAAATATATCATGCCACTCCTTTCTGGCCTGTAAGGTTTCTTCTGAGAAGTCTGATGATAGCCTGATGGGCTTTCCTTTGTATGTGATCTTATTTCTCTCTCTGGCTGCTTTTAATAGTCTGTCCTTATCCTTGATCTTTGCCATTTTAATTACTATATGTCTTGGTGTTGTCTTCCTTACGTCCTTTGTGTTGGGAGATCTGTGCATCTCCATGGCCTGAGAGACTATCTCATTCCCCAGACTGGGGAAGTTTTCAGCAATTACCTCCTCAATGACACTTTCTATCCCTTTCTCTGTCTCTTCTTCTTCTGGTTCCCCTATAATGCGAATATTGTTCCGTTTGGATTGGTCACACAGTTCTCTCAATATTCTTTCATTCTTAGAGATCCTTTTCCTCTCTGTGTCTTGGCTTCTTTGTATTCCTCTTCTCTAATTTCTATTTCATTTATCGTCTCCGCCACCAAATCTAATCTGCTTTTAATACCCTCCATTGTGCTCTTCAACAACTGGATCTCCGACCGGAATTCATTCCTGAGTTCTTGAATATTTTTCTGTATCTCCATGAGCATGTTAATGATTTTTATTTTGAAATCCCTTTCAGGCAGATTCATGAGGTCTATTTCATTTGAATCTTTCTCAGGGGTTATATTCATAATTTGACTTTGAACAAGATTTCTTTGGCATTTCATATTTGTATATGGTCCCCTCTCTGGAGCTGCTCAGCCCCTGAAGCAATGTTGAGGGCCGTAGGGGAGTGGTATTGGTGCCTGGGGGGAGGAAAGATCTGTTTCCTGCTTCCTGGCTGCTGTGCCTGCCTCCACTGCCAAAATCAGTGGGCCAAGCGCACAGGTGTAAGCTTCTATGCTTTGCGTTTGTAGTTGCTGTACATGGGGCTTCCCTCTGGATTGCCTAACGCCAGGGTAGGGTTTGCCGTTTTGCGAGCCAGGTGGGGATGGCCAGGAGGAAGGCACAGTAGGCTGTGTATTACGGAGGGGGTCCTTTGAGCTGTGTAGCCAGCCAGTGAGCTGGAGTGCCTGAAGATTGAGATAGTTCCAACATGTTGGGCAGAGTGCACCCAGATAATTTTGTCTACCTGTTCTTTCTCCTGAGCAGTAAGCTCTGTGTAATCCTTGCCCCTTTAGCAGCCCTCTTGCTGTTAGGAAGTCTCTCAGACTGCCCGCCTTTCTTTTGTCCCAGAGCAGCCAGATATGGATCCCTGCTTTCCATAAGTGGCTGGAATCTCAGTCTCTCAAGGTATTCTCCATATCTTAGCTTTCCAACCTGTAATCACGAGAGTACCATGAAAGCACCATGAAATGTAGGTTTATGCTCCTAGAGCAGATCTCCAGAGTAAGTATTCAGCAATCCCAGGCCTCCACTCCCTTCCTGCTCCATTTCTCTTCCTCCTGCCGGTGAGCTGGTGTGGGGGAAAGGCTTGGGTCCAGCCAGGCCATGGCTTTGATACGTTAGTTCTGTGAGGTTTATTTTTTTCTCCAGGTGTATTTAGTTTGGTGCAGCCCTCTTTCCTGTTGCTCTTTCAGGAGTAGTTGTATTAATTATATTTTTGTATTATATGCAGTTTTCGGAGGAAGCCTCTGTCTCACCTCTCATGCCATCTTTAATCCTCTCCCTTATCAAATGATTTTATAATAAATGTTGATATGTGGTGAACTTTACTTTGGGTTAATAGCCCCTTCTCATAAAGGATATTTCAAACAGTTACAACCCAATCTGTATAAACCTTGAGAACTATCTATAACCATAAGGATAAAATAACTAAGAAGACAGTTGTAGTTTTTGTTGCTGTTAAAGTTCGACAAGTCAGGAGTAATTAAACAGAACATCCTCAAAGAAATTAGTAAAATTAAATTACTGTCATTGCCCACTTAAAGAGCCAACTAGACTTAATTATATAGGTTAACAAATAGGGAAGACAGAAAAATGGTGTATTTACAGTTTGCACTGGTACAACTTACTTTTTAAAAAATTCTTATACTTTACAATACAAACAGATAACTACTTATAAATACAAAAAAGGGTTTTTTATTGAAACACTTTTAATTCATTCCTTTCCTTATTCACTATTATACAATCAAGCACTATGCTAGATGCAGAAGTAACAGTAATAAACAGGGCAAACTTAGTGAAATTAGACCAGTGCAGGGATTGACAAGCAGCTTTTCCTGTAAAGGTTACACAATATCACAGGTTTCAGGGACCATACAGTCTCTGCTGCCAACCACTCATCTCTGTCATTGTAAGGCAGAGATAGTCACAGACAATGTGTAAAACATGAACATACATGTGTACATACAAACTTTTTTACAAAGCAGCTGCTGAGTCAAATTTGGCCCCTGGGCTCTAATATGCTAACACCTGTTCCAGCGGAAAATAATTAATTAGCAATTTCAATATTACATGGCAAATACAATCACTCACAGTAGTAAGCAAAGGCTGTTATGGGGATATGATTGATGAGAATCAACAAAGGCTTCTGGGAGGGGACAACAATCCAACCGACAACTCCATTTTATCAAATTCAGCAAATAAAAGTAACTTTTATAATATGTCACTGTTATAAAACAAATTACAGTCTCATTCTGAAAATGCAAAACATATCTGACTATATAAGAATTGCTTCACTATATGGTATTCCTGTCTAGCTGTTTATGAAAAATTATACCACAAGCACATTTGAAAGCTTACCTTGAGTGACTGTTCTGAGAACAATTAAAGTTGATAAAAATCTCAGTGGTAAACTGGAGCTCCTAAAGAAAGCAGCTGCCCTGGGTTTATTCTCCACAGAAGGCACTACAGAATTATCTTGAATTCCCTTCGTTACCACTCCTTTGAATATGTCTTCACCCAACCTCCTCAATGTTGATGTCATAGTTGAGTGCTGTTAAAAATATGTTAAAAATATGAACTTATTCATGTTCAGAAAATATGTATTTTAAATACTAAAAGCAAAAAATATATGAACTAAATTCAAATTTTTGCTAATTGAGAATATGCAAGATTGCAAAGTAAAAATTTTATAATGAACTTTTTACAACTTTATAAACATGTATTTTTCTAAAATGAGTAGTCTACTAGAATTAAGAAATTGGAAACAGTTTTCTAAGAGTTGAGATAAGATTCAATTTCAAAACATCTAAGAGCATGAGATCATGATATATTTCTGGCAGAGTAATCAAAGGAACAGAGGTAGACAGTATGGGTGCTTCATGGCTCCACCATCATTGATGAACGGCTTACCAGGTGTATCTTACCTGATGGCTTATAAAGTGATCATCAAGGGCCTCACTGCTTTAGAGCTCAGCATGACTATAAATATCACAATGATTTTAATAATTTTTAACAATTTCAGAAGAATAAAATACTGGGTTAAAATCATGAAGAATAAACCAAGACAAGAAAATGGGCAAAACAGAGTAAAAAATAATAAAACAACATAGGCTCTAAAATACTGTATGTTCTTAAGGTATTCCACATAAACGTTAAGAACCAAATAAAGGGAAACCATTTTAAACTGCTGCAGATGAGAGTGCCTAACCAGACTTAGTAATGACTAGAAAACATAAGAACAGAAATTACTGCATCTGAACAATGGAAAAAAAAAAAAAACCTAAGGGAAAAAATAAACAGACCCAAAAAAATCGAAGGATTATAACAAAAGATTTAACAGTCATGTCAATCAGAATCTTAGAAGAAAAATCAGGGCTAAAAAATATTAAATAACATTAAAAGAATGGCTAAAAGCTTCTCAGATTTGGCAAAAAACATATCTAGAGATTGAAGAAGCTGACCAGTCCCAAACAGGATAAATCTAGTAAGATCAACATGACACATCATAGACAACTTTTCATCAAACTAAAGAAATAAGTGAAAGGCGTAAAAAGTTGCAAAAAGAAATTGAAAGCAGTGAGAGAAATAAACATATATAGGGAAAACAATTCAAATAACAGTGGATTTCTTATCATAAATCATGGAAATATGCTGAACGGAACTGGCACAACATTTTTCAAGAACTGCAAGAAAAAAAATGTCATCTTAGAATCCAATACCCAGCGAAACTATCCTTCAGGAGTGAAGGGGAAATCAGGACATTCTAAGATAAAGAAACACTAAAGCAATTTGTCATCAGCAGACCTACTGTAAAAGACGGCCAACAGGAAGTTCTCTAAACCGAAATGAAATGAAAAAACAGGAACCGTGGAACATAGGAAGGAACAAAGAACACAATAAGCAAAAATATGGGCAAGTACATTAGACTCCCCTTGAGTTTTATGTTTGGCAGTTGAAGCAAAAATGATAACACTGTTTAATGTTGCTCTAGATGTATGCAGGATAATTATTAACACAGTTATATTATAGAGGGGGAAGTTAAGGGATGAAAAGGAAGGCAAGGTTTCTATACTTTACTCTAACTTGACACCACCAGTAGATTGTGTTAAGTTACTTATATACAATGTAATACCTGAAAGAACTATGCAAAAAATTATAAAAAGAGATATACTCAAACCTCTAGAAATAAATCAAAATGGAATTCTAAAAACTGTTCAAGTGAAACACAGGAAAGAAGGAAAAAGAAACCAGGGAAATGAAAAGCAGAGACAAAAATTAAAAACAGTAAACAAAAAATAAAGTAACAGACTTAAGACCCAACATATCAATAACTACATTACATATAAATGCCCTAAATATACCAATTAAAACAGAGCCTAACAAAGTTGATTAAAAACAAAATCTAGTTGTAAGCTGTCTACAAAAATATTACCTCAGTACTACAATGTTAGCAGGAAAAAATTAGAAGAATGGAAAAGACATCATGAATCAAAGGAAAGCACTAATGGTTATATTAATTTCAAAAAGTAGACCTCAGAGCACAGAAAATTAACAGGGACAGAGAGGGACGTTACTTAATGATAAAAGAGTCAGTCCACTAAGAAGAAATAATAATCCTAAATGTATACAAACCAAGGCAAGTTGCAAGATATATCAGGCAAAAATTGATAAGCCAACAGGAGAAATATATAAATTCACAATTATACTGGAGATTTCTCTGAACAGTTGATATAACAACTAGAGAGAATGTTAGCAAGGATATAATCAACTCAGTAACGCCATCCAGCAAGATCTAATCCACATTTATAGGACACTCCCCACAACAGCAGAATATACAACCTCAGACAAACAACCTCAACAGTACAACCAAACTAGAAAAACAGAAAAATAATAGAAAGATCTGTAACAAACTTCCAAATAATACATGGGACAAAGAGTAAATCTCAAGAGAATTCTGAAAATACCTTAAATTGAAAGTAAATGAAAATGCAACATATTCCAAATTTTTGGGACACAAAGCATGGCTGACAGAAATATAGCACTAAATTCATATATTAGAAAAGTCTCAAATCAATAATATAAATTTTCACCCCAGTAACCTAGAAAAAGGAGAGCAAAATAAATGCAAAGCAAGTGGAAGGAAGGAAATAATAAAAGAAATGAAACTGAAAACAGAAAAATAATGATAAAAAGAGAAAATCCTGTGGAAAAATCAGTAGAATAAGTTTCTAGCAAGAAAAACAGAGAAAAAAAGAAAAATTGCACAAATTATTGATATGAATGAAACGGTATCACTATAGGCATTTGAGGACATCAAAAGGATAAGAGAATACTATGAAAAATTCTACACATAAGTAGTTGATAGCTTAGACAAAATGGTTCAATTCCTTGAAAAGCACAAATTACTAGAGATCATCTATATGAATTATGTAATTAGAATAGCCTTTTAACTATTAAGGAATTTGAGCTATAATTTAAAATCTCCCAATAAGACACTTCCAGACCCAGATAGTTTCACTGAAAAATTCTACCAAATGTTAAAAAAAATTTTAAACTAATTCTACATAATTTCCTTCAGAAAATATAAGAAAATAATTTTATGAACATAGTATTATTCTGATACCAAACCACAGACAGTACAAAAAAGAAAAAACTACAGACCAATATCCTTAATGAAATAAGATACAAAACTCCTTAACAAAATATTAGCAAACAGAATTTAGCAAATAACAAGAAAGCCACAGAGCACAACCAAGTGGGGTTTACTTCAGGACTGTGTGCTGGTTTAGTATTTTGAAAGTCAATGTAATCCATCACATTATCAGGTTAAAGAGGGAAAAAAAATCATATGATCATATCAATAAATAATCATAATTTTTAAGTCAGAAAAATAAGAATAGAAGGGAACTAGCTAAATTTGATAAAAAGCCTTTATAGAACTACAACTAATATTTTACTTAAAAGTGAAAGACTGAATGTTTTCCGATGATCAAGAACAAGGCAGTGATGTCCATTATCAACATTCATATTCACCATAGTGGTAGAAATTTTAGCTAATTAATGCAAAAAAAATTAAAGGTATACATTTTGAGAAAAGGAAAAAAAATGTTCACTATTTGCAGATGTATAATTGTCTATGCTAAAAATCCCAAGGGATCTTCAAGGAAAGTCTAAGAACTAATAAGGTCACAGTCACAGTATACAGAATAAACAGAAATGATAATTATTTTCTATACTATCAATGAACACATGGACACCAAAATTAAAAAGACAATACCAATGACAATCACTCAAAAATATTAAATATTCAGCTGAAGATCTAACAAATGCACAGAAAATTTATGCTGAAAACTGTATTACATGGATGAAAGAAATCAAATTTCTCAGTAAATGGAGAAACGTGTCATGTTCCTGAATTGGAAGACTTGAACACAGTGAAGATGTCAAGTTTTCTCAAATTTTTATATAGGTTTAATGCAATTCCTATCAAAATCCCATCAAGATACATGTAGATAGAGAAGATTCTTCTAAAATTTGTATGGAAAGGCAAAGGAAGTAGAATAGTTGAAACTTTTTTGAAAAGAACAATAAAATGGGAGGAATGAGAATACCTAATTTGAAAACATACCATAAAGCCCCAGGAATCCAGTGTGGAACTGGCAAAGGAACAGACACAGAAATACAAGCAACACAACACAGAACCCAGAAAGAAACCCACACAATTATTTCCAACAGACAAAGGTACAAATGGGGGAAAGAAAGGCTTTTCAACAAATGGTACTGGAGCAATTGGACATTCATAGGCAAAAATAAATAAATAAATAACCTTAAGTCTCATACAATAACCTCATATCTCATACAAATTAATTCAGATTGTACCATGGACTTACATGGAAGTATAAAAATTTAAGAAAAAAATAGAGGAGAAAAATCTTCATAATCTAGAGTTAGGCAACAAATTCTTACACTTGACACCAAAAGCATTATTCACAAAAGGAAAAACTGATTAACTGGACTTCATCAAAATTAAAAAGCTCTGTAAAAGACCCTATTAAGAAGATAAAAAGACAAGCTGCAGAAAAGAATATTTCCAAAAAAATATTTCCAAATATTTCCTCCATATCAAATGAAGGCCTAGTATCTAAAATACATAAAGAATTCTCAAACTCAACAACAGAAAACAAATAGTCCAACTGAAGAAAGGGCAAAGATATAAACAGACATTTCACTGAAGAGGAGGATACATAAATGGAAAGCAAACACACAAAAAGGTATGTTAAGCCAATAGGGAGATGGAAATTAAAACTCCAATGCGAAAAAATACACACCTATCAAAATGGTGAAAAGAAAGAATAGTGACAATATTAAATGCTGACAAGGACATGGAGAAACAAGATCATTCATATGTTTGCTGGTGACAACGTAAAATCACTCTGAAAATTTGTCAGTTTCTTTAAAAATCAAACATGCAACTATCATACAACTGTACTCGTGAGAGTTTAACCTAGATAAATAAAAAAAAAAACCTGTACATGAATTTTTAAAGCGTTTGTAGTAGCGAAAAACTGGTTTCCTTTAACCAAAAATGGTTACACAAAATTAGTCCATTTACATTATGGAATACTACTCAATACAAGGGAACTCCACGGCATAAACCAATCTCCAGAGAATTATGCTAAGTAAAAAAGCCCATTTCAAAGGGTTACCTACTGCATAACTCCATCTATATAACAATCTAGAAATGATAAAACTACAGAAATGTAGTAAGTAGCTGCAGGGGCTAGAGAGGGGGTAAGGCAGGAGGCAGGTGAGTATGGCCATAAAAAGTCAACAGGAGGGCTTGCGACTTCTGGTTAGCCACGTAAAGAGCTTAGAAGCTCTTTACTGCATCTTAACAAGTGAAGAGCTACAAACTGAAAAACTGATAACCTTTCTTATAAAAAAAAGAGAGATCAGGACTTCCGTGAAGACGGCAACGTGGTGAACAGACCGGCAGAAAAATTCCTCCCAACATTATATTTATCCTGGAAAACACAGCAAATACAACTATTCCTAAAAGAGAGACCAGAATACACAGGAAAGCGCACAGCGTGCAGCTACACCTGAGAGAGGACTTGGCACCAGGCGAGGCAGGTAAGATACGGAGCCGCGACCCGGCGGGACCCAAGCGCTACTCCACCCCAGCGCTCTGGCGGGCAGCTACACCTGAGAGAGGACTCGGCACCTGGCGAGGGGGTAAGATATGGAGCCATGATCTGGCGGTACCCAAGCGCTCCTCCACCCCAGTGCACTGGCGGGCAGCTACATCTGAGAGAGGACTCGGCACCCGGCGAGGGGTGTAAGATACAGAGCCGCAACCCGGCGGGACCCGAGCGCTCTGCCAGCGGGAGGGGAGGATTCAGAGCCGGGAGGGAGTGGAAGTCTGAGCTTGGGAGCGCCGACACACAGCGTGAGGTGTAGCAGAGATTGGAGAGACAGAGGGCGCAGGGTCTCAGCGGGGAATGCGCCAGTTGCCTGCGGCAGGCTCCAGGAAGCACAAAGAAAGGGAAAAAAAAGGGAAGAAAACTGCACACTTTTTCTCAGCGGTCTTAAAGAGACAGGAGCCCAGCGGAGGGGCGGGATCACCCTGGAACACTGAGCCCAGCAGGCTGGGAGTCCTGGGAAGCTTTGGACCCCTTAGCTGGTGACTGGGAAAGGGTGGATGCACGTAAGACCTCCACAGAGATCAACAACCTCCCATTCGTGCCCAACCCGGCCAGAGCTATAAAGGGCCTTGCGAAGCGGCGCGGCCACAGCTCTGGAATAGTGAAGCAACAGTGCCACCTACAGCATTCACACAGAACCCAAGCCCACTGGGTGTTTTTTTATTTTTCTGGTTCTTGTTTTCTTCCCTTTCTTTTCTTATTTCCCTTTTTTCTATTTTTTTCTTTTTTTTCCTTTTTAAAATTATAAACAGCCCAGCTGACATACATGGCAACTACCAGCAACCAATTCTATAGCCATGAAAAGACAGAGGAATATGGTACAGACAAAGATTCAGACACAGACAACCTCAGAGAGGGAACCTGAAGGGATGGACATGCACAGTCTTCCGG
The DNA here is from genome assembly GCA_029783875.1 of Phataginus tricuspis. Lineage (NCBI taxonomy): Eukaryota > Metazoa > Chordata > Mammalia > Pholidota > Manidae > Phataginus > Phataginus tricuspis. The sequence goes on along the minus strand of JAQQAC010002629.1, from coordinate 24,790,489 downwards.
AAAAAGAATTTAGAATAAAAGTCATAGCCATGCTGATGGATCTACAGAAAAATGTGCAAGAGCTGAGGGAGGAAGTGAGGGAAGTGAGGAAAGAATATGCAGAAATGAGACAACCCATCGACGGGCTTAACAGCAGACAGGATGAGGTCTCAGAGACTGTTAATGGATTAGAAAATAGAGAACAGGAATACAGAGAAGCTGAGGCAGAGAGAGATAAAAGGAGCTCTAGGAATGAAAGAATATTAAAAGAACTGTGTGACCAATCCAAACGGAACAATATTCGCATTATACGAATACCAGAGGAAGAAGAGAGAGAAACAGGGATAGAAAGTGTCTTTGAAGAAATAATTGCTGAAAACTTTTCCACGCTAAGGAAGGAAATAGTCTCGCAGTCCATGGAAGCCCACAGATCTCCCAACACAAGGGACCCAAGGAAGACAACAGCAAGACACATAATAATTAAGATGGCAAAGATCAAAGATAAAGACAGAGTATTAAAGGCAGCTAGAGAGAGAAAAAAGATCACCTACAAAGGAAAACCCATCAGACTGTCATCAGACTTCTCAACAGAAACCTTACAGGCCAGAAGAGAAAGGCATGATATATTTAACATAATGAAACAGAAGGGCCTCGAACCAAGAATATTGTATCCAGCATGATTATCATTTAAATGTGACACAGGGATTAAACAATTTCCAAACAAACGAAAGTTGAAAGAGTTTCCTATCATAAATCACCACTACAGGATATCTTAAATAGACTGCTCTAGAGGGAAGCACCCCTAAGGCTAAAAAGATGTCACCAGAGAAAATAAAATCATAGCAAAGAAAGCAGACCATCCAAATACTAACTAAAGGCAAAGAATAAAACACCCAATATATTAAAAATGGAGGAGGAAAAATAGGAAGGTAGAAATAAAGAAACATCAGACGGCGTTCACAATAACTTAACAAGAAAGTTAAGTTAGATTCTTAAATAGTAAAGAAGCAACCCTTGAACCTTTGGTAACCACGAATCTAAAGCCAGCAATGGCAATAAGTACATATCTATCAATAATCACCATAAGTGTAAATGGACTGAATGCACCAATCAAAAGACACAGAGTAAGAGTGGATAAAAAAGTAAGACCCATGTATATGCTGCTTACAAGAGACTCACCTCAAACCCAAAGATATACACAGACTAAAAGTGAAGGGATGGAAAAAGATATTTTATGCAAACAACAAAGAGAAAAAAGCAGGTGTTGCAGTACTTGTATCAGACGAAATAGACTTCAAAACGAAGAAAGTAGAAAGAGATAAAGAAGGACATTACATAATGATAAAGGGTTCAGTCCAACAAGAGGATATAACCACTATAAACATATATGCACCCAACACAGGAGCACCAACATATGTGAAACAAATACTAACAGAATTGAAGGAGGAAATAGACAGAAATGCATTCATTTTAGATTTCAACACACCACTCACTCCAAAGGACAGATCAACCAGAGAATAAGTAAAGACACAGAGGCATTGAAAGCTCACGAGAACAGAAGGACCTAACAGATACCTACAGAACTCTGCACCCAAAAGGAACAGGATACACATTCTTTTCAAGTGCACATGGAACAATTTCTACAATAGACCACATACTAGGCCACAAAAAGATCCTCAGTAATTTCAAAAATATTGAAATCCTACCAACCAACTTCTCAGATCACAAAGGTATAAAACTAGAAATAAATTTTAGAAAGAAATAAAAAGGCTCACAAACACATGGAGACTTAACAACATTCTCCTAATTAATCAATGGGTTAATGACCAAATCAAACAGAAATCAAAGAATATATGGAGACTAATGACAAAAACAACACAAAGCCACAACTTCTGTGGGACGCAGCAAAGGCAGTTCTAAGAGGAAAGTATATTGGATTCCAGGCCTATTTAAAGAAGGAAGAGCATTCCCAAATGAACAGTCTAAAGACACAATTATTGAAATTGGAAAAAGAAGTACAAAGGAGGCCCAAAGTCACCAGAAGGAGGGACATAATAAAGATCAGAGAAGAAATAAATAAAATTGAGAAAAATAAAACAATAGAAAAAATCAATGAAACCAAAAGCTGGTTCTTTGAAAAAATAAACAAAATAGATAAACCCCTAGCCAGACTCATTAAGAGAAAAAGAGAATCTACACACATAAACAGAATCACAAATGAGAAAGGAAAAATAACGACAGACCCACAGAAATACAAAGAATTATAAGAGAATATTAAGAGCATCTGTATGCTAACAAGCTGCAAAACCTAGAAGAAATGGAGAACTTCTTAGAAAAATACAACCTTCCAAGACTGAAGAAGCAAAAAACAGTAAAACTGAACAGACCAATCACCAGCAATGAAATTGAATCGGTAATCAAAAAACTACCCAAGAACAAAAGCCCCGGACCTGATGGATTCACCTCTGAATTCTACCAGACATATAGAGAAGCAATAACACCCATTCTCCTTAAAGTTTTCCAAAAAATAGAAGAGGAGGGAATACTTCCAAACTCTTTCTATGACACCAGCATCACTCTAATACCAAAACCGGGCAAAGACCTCACCAAAAAAGAAAATTACAGACCAATATCCCTGATGAACCTTGATGCAAAAATACTCAACAAAATATTAGCAAACCGAATTCAAAACTACATCAAGAGGATCATACACCATGATCAAGTGGGATTCATCCCAGGGATGCAAGGATGGTACAACATTCGAAAATACATCAACATCATCCATCACATCAATAAAAAGAAGAACAAAAACCACACATCATCCCCATAGATGCTGAAAAAGCATTTGACAAAATTCAGCATCCATTCATGATTAAAACTCTCAACAAAATGGGTACAGATGGCAAGTACCTCAACATCATAAAGGCCATATATGACAAACCCACAGCTAACATCATACTTAACAGCAAGAAGCTGAAAGCTTTTCATCTAAGATCAGGAACAAGACAGGGATGCTCACTCTCTCCACTGTTATTCAACATAGTACTGGAGGTCCTAGCCACGGCAATCAGACAAAACAAAGACATACAAGGCATCCAGATTGGTAAAGAAGAAGTCAAATTGTCACTATTTGCAGATGACATGATACTGTACATAAAAAACCCTAAAGACTCCACTCCAAAACTACTAGAACTAATATCTGAATTCAGCAAAGTTGCAGGATACAAAATTAACACACAGAAATCTGTTGCTTTCCTGTACACTAATGGTGAACTAACAGAAAGAGAAATCAGAAAAACAATTCCATTCACAATTGCATCAAAAAGAGTAAAATACCTAGGAATAAACCTAACCAAGGAAGTAAAAGACCTGTACTCTGAAAACTACAAGACACTCCTAGGAGAAATTAAAGAGGACACTAACAAATGGAAATGCATCCCATGCTCTTGGCTAGGAAGAATAAATATTTTCAAAATGGCTATACTACCTAAAGCAATCTACAGATTCATCGCAATCCCTATCAAAGTACCAACAGCTTTCTTCAATGAACTGGAACAAATAACTCTAAAATTCATATGGAACCAGAAAAGACCCCGAATAGCCAAAGCAATTCTGAGACGGAGGAATCAAACAGGGGGAATTATGCTCCCTGACTTCAAGCTCTACTACAAAGCCACAGTAATCAAGACAATCTGGTACTGGCATAAAAACAGACCCACAGACCAGTGGAACAGAATAGAAAATCCAAACATTAACCCAAACATTTACTATATTAATATTTGATAAAGGAGCCTTGGACATACAATGGGGAGATGACAGCCTCTTCAGCAGCTGGTGCTGGAAAAACTGGACAGCTACATGTAAGAGAATGAAACTGCACTACTGTCTAACCCCATATACAAAGGTAAACTCAAGGTGGATCAAAGACCTGAATGTAAGTTATGAAACCATAAAACTCTTAGA
>JAQQAC010002629.1:24694593-24786047 GCA_029783875.1 Phataginus tricuspis | reverse complement strand
CATTTGCAACAACATGAATGGAGCTAGAGGGTATTATGCTCAGTGAAATAAGCCAAGCCGAAAAAGACAAGTATCAAATGATCTCACTCATGTATGGAGTATAAGAACAAAGAAAAAAACTGAAGGAACAAAACAGCAGCAGACTCACAGAACCCAAGAACGGACTAATAGTTACCAAAGGGAAAGGGACTGGGGAAGAAGGGTGGGAAGGGAGGGATAAGAGGGTAAAAGGGGCATTACGATTAGCAGACGTATGTTGGGCGGGCACAGGGAGGGCTGTACAACTCAGAGAAGACAAGCAGTGATTCTCATGTCACGTCACTATGCTGATGACCAGTGACTGTAATAGGGTTGGTGGGGGGGACCTGATGAAGGGGGTAGCTTAATCACCACAATATTGCACATGTAATTGTAGGTTAATGATACCAAAATAAATTGTAAAAAAAAGAATAGAAATACTGTAGGGAAGTCCTCATGATTAGAATGGTATAAAAAAATGAGATGGAGAAAAAAAGGTAAATTTTGGTAGGAAGTAACTGAAACCCAAGTATCTAAAAGTACCCAGATCTTCTAAATAAACTCACTTTCAAAAGATCAATGGTTCTCAAACTTTACTGTGCATCAGAATCACTGGAGGGACTTGTTAAGCCAGATGCTAGCCCACACTGAGTTTTTGAGTTAAGTAGGTCTAGACAGAAGCACAGAATTTATATTCCTAAGAGTTCCCAAGTGATAATGATGCCTCACATCTAGGGATCACAATGCGAGAACCAGTGATATTAAACTGCATCTGAAGATAGAAGGAAAAGCCTTTACAGTGACTCTTAATCAGCTTTGAAGAATGAGTAGGTATAGACACCTTGTGGGAGAGGGAGTAGACATGCACTGCTTCATTCATTACGTATGTCGGAAATACAGGGTGCGAGTGGGACAGAACAGGAGGGAAGGCTGCATTGAGGCACCAGCGGAATCCTATGGTATTCCATAGCCATGCTGAAAAGGATAATGAATGCCGTTCTCAGAGGAGGGAGACAGGAAATGGTTTTAAGCAGGGGGTCTGTGGTTTACAAGGCTCACCCTGGCAGAAGTGTCAGGGATGGACTGGAGACCTACACTGCAGAATGAAAGGTCAGGTAGGTGATGGGAGGGAAAGGCAGTGAACAGGCAGATGTCAGGTGAAAAAGCAACACGGTGTTGGCCATGAGTTCATTATTGGAGTGAATCTCCCTACATTTGTTTTAGAAATTCACCACCAGGAGAAAAAGAAAAGCATGGGTGAGAATGGGTGATGACCTGAACTAAGGCAGTAGCAGCTGGGAGAGAGAAGATGATAAACAGATGAGTTGTTTAGAAATGAGATCTGACCATGTTGTCCAGCCCAAGGATGGGAAGGATGAGGAAAAAGGAGAACTGAAGAGGACTCTTAGGCTTCTGGCTTGTGTAAAAAGTTCTTCGTTACAGGAGTAAACAAACACAGGAGAAGAAGTGGGTCTTTTTTCTTTTTTCCCCCTCTGACTTAGGACTTCAAATAACCTGTCTTCATTTTTGCCGATTCTTTCTTCTTTCAATCAAATGTCTTGAGCCTAATGAATATTTCAGTTCAAATACTGCATTCTTCAGCTCCAGAATTTCTTTGGTTCTTAAAATTTTTTTTGTTGCCATTTTTAATTTGCTCATGCATCATTTTCCTCATTTTGCTTAGTTATCATTTATATTCTATTTTAGCTCAATGAGGAGCTTTAAGAGAGTTTTTAAATTCTTTACCTGGAAGTTCAGAGATGTACACTTCTTTAGGTTCTGTTTCTGGAGCTTTATTTTTTATCCCTTTGATTGAACCATATGTCTTTTCATATTTATGATCTTACAGTTCTGTAGGTCAGAATTCTTATGTAAGTCTCAGCTAAAATCAAGGTGTCAGCAGAGCTGTGCTCCGTTCTGGAGACTAAGGAGGATCCACCTTTTTGCTCATTCAGGTTGCCAGCAGAATTTAGTTCCTTATGGTTAGAGGACCGAGATCCCAATTCCTTGCTGGTTATAAGCTGAGGGTAATTCCTAACTTTTAAGTGACCCACATTCCTGGATTCATGGCCCTCTTCCTCAATTTTCAAATCCAGCATGGATGGGTTCAGTCTCTGACTTACTATTCTGCTTCTTTTGTCTGGTTTAAAAAGTTCAAGCAATTACTGGGCCATCCAGATAATCCTGCTTAATCTCTTTATGAAGGTAAAATGATTAACGACCTTAGTTCACTTTTGCCACGTAACATGACATATTGACAAGTTCTAGGGATTAGAATATGAACATGTTGGGGCCATTATTCTACTAAGTAAAAAGACATTTAGAAGAAACTTTAGGTAAAGATGAAAACTGGAAATAATTTCCTAAACTAAACCCTGGCCTATATTTCATAATCATGAAATGGTTTCTGAAAACATTAAGCCAAACAACTTTAGATGCCCATTCTTCAAAGTTTTAATGTATTTCTTGAAGAATATAACTGTCCATCTCTAATGACCATTTATACTAACTAGAAACCATATGTACCAGTATCCAAAAATTAGTATGTGTAATTTAAGAAAATAGTGATCTCTTTGTTAATGAGAAGTCCCTTGAGAATAATTTTTTTTATCCCTTCATGACAAAAGGCACAATAAAATTATTTTAGTGGGATTTGAATCCTAAAATGGGTGTATCAGGAACTGTTCACATCATGTTTATTTGCTTATCTCAAATGTAAAATTATCTTTCCATTTTTGGAGTAGGTTTTAATTTCTGGTTTCTATTTTTAAAAAGAAATTTGTATCACATTAAGAAAAATGTAAGTATGAATTAATTTTAATTAAGTCTAAAATGAATCTTGTTAGTACTATTGGTATAGTCAACTTCCTATATATTGGTATTTCCAAAATTTTTTTCTCTTATAAAATACACTACTGAGTTTCCTTTTCAAGCTTAATGTCTACTAAGTCAGGTATTTCAAATTAAAAAACAAACCTTTGGGAGATTCAAGAGGGTGATGTGAGAGGTGACATGGAAAACTCCTCCCAAAACCACAAATAGTACAAAAATATAGTTAATTAATACAAGTAACCCTAAAACAGCAATAAGAAAGAAGGCTGAATCAGACTGCATACAGACCTCACGAACAGAGCAGACCTCACAAAACAGGGTAGTGTAGGAAAGTCTTAATCCGGCGGGACCCATGCCCTTCACCCACCCCAGCTCACTGGCAGGAGGAAGAAAAATGGAGCGGGGAGGAGGTGGAAGCTTGAGACTGCTGAGCGCCTACCCCTGGAGATCTGCTTTGTGAGCGGAAGCCTATACTGTGTGGAGCTCTGGACGTTGGGGAGTTCGGACTGGCAGAGTGCTTGGGAGACTGACATTATGGCTGTTTATGGAGTGGGGGATCCACATCCGGCCGCTCTGTGTCAGAGGAGGGGCGGGGGGACTGAGAGGCTTCCTAGCAGCAAGAGGGATGCTGAAGGGGCAGGGTGTGCACAGAGCTTATTACACGAGAGAAGGGAGAGCTGGACAAGGTTGTATGGGTGCACTCTGCCCAGTGTGTTGGGAACTTTGAGGAACTTGAGGTGCTCCATCCCCCTGGCTGCCTACTCAGCTACAAGGACCCCCACTGTGACACAAAGCCTGCTGCACCTTCATCCTAGCCTGCCGGCACCAGTTCGCAAACTGGCAGTTACTGTGCTGGCGACAGGCCAGCCAGAGGGAGGCCCTGCCTACAACAGCTAAAGACGCAAAGTACAAAGGCTTACAAGTGTGTTCTTGGCCCACTGGCTCTGACACTGGACACATGCACTGCAGACAGGAATCATGAAACAGATTTTTCCTCCCCACAGGCACCAGCTCCACTCCCCTATGACCCCCAACCTCACTGTATGGGCTGAGCAGCTCCAGAGACTGAAGTATCTGCACACTAGTGGGAACCACACAGAAACATGAAATGTCAAAAGAACATGGTTCAGAACAAAAATTTCACAAACCTCAGAAAAAGGGCCAAATGAAACTAAACTCACCAATCTTCCTGAAAAAGAGTTCAAAATAAAAATCATAAACATGCTTATGGAGGTACAGAAAAATATTCAAGAACTCAGGAATGAAGAAATTCCACATCTAAAAAGAAACATACAATGGAGGCATTTAAAAGCAGATTAGATGGAGTAGACGAGATGGTAAATGGAATAGAAATTAGAGGAGAAGAATACAATGAAGCTGAGGCACAGAGAGAAAAAAGAATCTCTAGAATGAAAGAATATTGAGAGAACTGTGTGACAAATGCAAAAGGAACAATATTCGCATTATAGGAGAAGAGAGAGAAATACAGATATAAAGTGTCATTGAGGAGGTAACTGCTGAAATCTTCCCCAATCTGGAGATAGTCTCTCAAGCCATGGAGGTGCACAGATCTCCAAACACAAGGGACCCAAGGAAGACAACATCAAGACATATAATAATTAAAATGGCAAAGATCTAGGATAAAGACAGACTTTTAAAAGCAGCTAGAGAGAGAAAAAAGATCACATACAAAGGAAAACCATCAGACCTCTCAGCAGAAACCTTACAAGCCAGAAGGGAGTGGCATGATATATTTAATGCAATGAAGCAGAAGGGCCTTGAACCAAGAATACACTACCCGGCAAGGTTATATAAATCTGAAGGAGGGATTAAACAAGTTTCAGATAAGCAAAAGCTGAGAGAATTGACCTCCCACAAACCACTTCTGCAGTGCATTTTGGAGGAACTCCTATAGATGGAAGTATTCCTAATGCTAAAAAGATGTCACCCAAGGGAGAGACAAAGAGTACAGAATAGGATTCATAACATACAAAGAAAGGAGGAGGAAGAAAAAGGAGGAAAAAAAAAAGAACCTTTAGGTTGTGTTTGTAATAGCATACTAAGTGAGTTAAATTAAACTGTTAGATAGTAAGGAAATTACCCTACAATGTTTGGTAACCAAGAATCTGAAGCCTGCAATGGCAGTAAGTACATACCTATTGATAATCACCCTAAATGTAAATGGTCTGAATGCACCAATCAAAAGACATAGAGTTACTGAATGGATAAAACAACAAGACCCATCTATATGCTGCCTACAAGAGACTCACTTCAAACTGAAAGACATAAACACACTGAAAGTGAAGGGCTGGAAAAAAATATTTCATACAACTAATAGTGAGAAAAGCAGAAGTTGCAGTACTTGTACCAGACAAAATAGACTTCAAAACAAAGAAAGTCACAAGAGACAAACAAGGACATTACATAATGATAAAAGGATCAGTCCAACAAGAGGATGAAACCATTATAAGTATCAATGCACCAAACACAGGATCACCTACATATGTGAAACAAATACTAACTGAATTAAAGGGGGAAAAAGAATGCAATGCATTGATTTTGGAAGACTTCAACACACCACTCATTCCAAAGGACAGATTAACCAGACAGAAAATAAAGAGACAGAGGCACTGAACAACATATTAGAACAGATGGACCTAATGGACATCTACAGAACACTCCATCCAAAACCAACAGGATACACATTCTTCTCAAGTGCACATGGAACGTTTTCAAGAATAGACCAGATACTAGGCCACAAAAAAAACCTCAGTAAATTAAAAAAGATTGAAATTGTACCAACCAGCTTCTCAGATCACAAAGGTATGAAACTAGAAATAAATTACACAAAGAAAACAAAAAACGCACAAACAAATGGAGGCTTAAAAAGATGACCCTAAATAATCAATGGATCAATGACCAAATAAAAGCTGCGATTAAGTTATATAGGGAGACAAATGACAACAATAATTCAACACCACAAAATCTGTGGGACGCAGTGAAGGCTGTGCTAAGAAGGAAATATATACCAATACAGGCCTACCTTAGAAAAGAAGAACAATCCCAAATACACAGTCTAAACTCACAATTTATGAAACTAAAAAAAGAACGAATGAGGTGCAAAGTCAGTACAAGGAGGGACATAATAAAGATTAAACCATAAATAAATAAAATTGAAAAGAATAAAACAATAGAAAAAATCAATGAAAGCAGGAGCTGGTTCTTTGAGAAAATAAACAAAATAGATAAATCCCTAGACAGACTTATCAAGAAAAAAAGAGAGTCTACACACATAAAGAATCAGAAATGAGAAAGGAAAAATCACTACGGACACCACAGAAATACAAAGAATTATGAGAGAATACTATGAAAAATTATATGGTAACAAACTGATTAACCTAGAAGAAATGGACAACTTTCTAGAAAAATACAATCTTCCAAGGCTAACCCAGGAAGAAACAGAAAATAAGAATAGACCAATTACCAGCAAAGAAATTGAATTGGTAATCAAAAAACTACCTAAGAACAAAACGCCTGGACCAGATGGTTTCACTGCTGAATTTTATCAAACACTTAGTGAAGACCTAATACCCATCCTCCTTAAAGTTTTCCAAAAAGTAGAAGAGGAAGGAATATTCCCAAACTCATTCTACGAGACCAACATCACTCTAGTAACAAAAGCAGGCAAAGACACCACAAAGAAAGAAAATTACAGACCAATATCCTTGATGAACATAGATGCAAAAATACTCAACAAAATATTAGCAAACCAAATTCAAAAATACATCAAAAAGATCATCCATCATGATCAAGTGGGATTCATCCCAGGGATGTAAGGATGGTACAACATTCAAAAATCAATCAACATCATCCACCAAATCAACAAAAAGAAGGACAAAAACCACATGATCATCTCCATAGATGCTGAAAAAGCATTCAACAAAATTCAACATTCATTCATGATAAAAACTCTCAACAAAATGGGTAGAGAGGGCAAGTACCTCAACATAATAAAGGCCATAAATGACAAACCCACAGCCAACATTATACTTAACAGTGAGAAGTTGAAAGCTTTTCCTTTGAGATCAGGAAGAACACAAGGATGCCCACTCTTCCCTCTTTTATTCAACATAGTTCTGGAGGGCCTAGCCACGGCAATCAGATAACACAAAGAAATAAAAGACATCCAGATTGGCAAGGAAGAAGTAAACTACCCCTGTTTGCAGAAAACACGATATTGTACATAAAACATCATAAAGAATCCAACCCAAAACTAGTAGATCTAATATCTGAATTCAGCAAAGTTGTGGGATACAAAATTAATACACAGAAATCTGTTGCATTCCTATACACTAACGGTGAAGTAGCAGAAAGAGAAATCAGAAAACAATTCCATTCACAATTGCATCAAAAAGAATGAAATACCTAGGAATAAACCTAACAAAGAAGTGAAAGACCTATACCCTGAAAACTACAAGACACTCTTAAGAGAAATTAAAGAGGACACTAATAAATGGAAATTCATCCCATGCTCTTGGCTAGGATGAATTAATAGTGTCAAAATGGCCATTCTGCTGAAAGGAATCTACAGATTCAATGCAATCCCTATGAAAATACCTACAGCATTCTTTAATGAACTAGAGCAAATAGTTCTAAAATTCATATGGAATAACAAAAGACCCCAACTAGCCAAAGTTATTCTGAGAAGGAAGAATAAAGCAGGGGTAATTATGCTTCCTGACTTCAAGCTCTAACACAAAGCCACAGTAATCAAGACAATGACAATTTGGTACTGTCACAAGAACAGACCCACAGACCAGTAGAACAGAATAGAGAGTTCAGATATTAACCCAAACATATATGGTCAATTAATATACAATAAAGGAGAATGGATATACAATGGGGAAATGACAGCCTCTTCAACAGCTGGTGTTGGCAAAACTGGACAGCTACATGTAAGAGAATGAAACTGGATCATTGTCTAACCCCATACACAAAGTAAATTCAAAATGGATCAAAGACCTGAATGTAAGTCATGAAACCATAAAACTCTTAGAAAAAAACATAGGCAAAAATTTCTTGGACATAAACATGAGCAACCTCTTCATGAACATATCTCCCCAGGCAAGGGAAACAAAAGCAAAAATGAACAAGTGGGACTATATTAAGCTGAAATGCTTCTGTAGAGCAAAGGACACTATCAGTAGAACATAAAGGCATCCTACAGTATGGGAGAATATATTCATAAATGACATATCCGATAAGAGGTTGACATCCAAAATATATAAAGAATTCATGCACCTCAACAAACAAAAAGCAAATAATCCAAAGAAAAATTTGGCAGGGGATCTGAATAGACACTTCTCCAAAGAAGAAATTCAGGTGGCCAACAGGCACATGAAAAGATGCTCCACATCGCTAATCATAAGAGAAATGCAGATTAAAACCACAATGAGATATCACTTCACACCAGTAAGGATGGCCAACATCCGAAAGACAAACAACAACAAACGCTGGTGAGGATGCAGAGAAAGGGGAACCCTCCTACACTGCTGGTGGGAATGTAAATTAGTTCAAACATTGTGGAAAGCAGTATGGAGGTTCCTCAAAAAAGTAAAAATAGAAATACCATTTGACCCAGGAATTCCACTCCTAGGAATTTACCCTAAGAATATAGCAGGCCAGTTTCAAAAAGACATATGTACTCCTATGTTTATCACAGCACTATTTACAATAGCCAAGAAATGGAAGCAACCTAAGTGTCCATCAGTAGATGAATGGATAAAGAAGATGTGGTATATATACACAATGGAATATTATTCAGCCATAAGAAGAAAACACATCCTACCATTTGCAACAACAGAGAGGGTATTATGCTCAGTGAAATAAGCCAGGCAGAGAAAGACAAGTATCAAATGATTTCACTCTTCTGTGGAGTATAAGAACAAAGAAAAAAAACTGAAGGAACAAACAGCAGCAAATTCACAGAACCGAAGAATGGACTAACAGTTACCAAAGGGAAAGGTACTGGGGAGGATGGGTGGGAAGGGAGGGATAAAGGGGAAAAGGGACATTACAATTAGCACACATAATGTCGTGGGGTGGGGAGGACACGGGAAAGGCAGTATTTACAGAGAAGACAAGTAATGATTCTATAGCATCTTACTATGCTGATGGATAGTGACTGTAGTGAGGTATGTGGGGTGAACTTGATAATAGGGCATCTAGTAACCATAATGTTCAAGCCATTGTACATTAACGATACCAAAATTAAATAAATAAACAAACCTTCACACACTTTTCCTGAATATCATTTTTCTGAGATGCAAATCTGAGTAGTGACTTTTCACTATCCATTCCATATTCTTCGTTTTTCAATTTACTAAGATGATGATCTGAAATCCAGTCCATGAAGACAGTTAAAAGTTCATAAACTTGTGCATTAAGTGGTACCTATATGTAAAAATATTAAATCAAATGTTTATTTCAGTTCACAACCTCCTAAAATTTCAAAGGCAAGCTTTAAATTTGTTGTGTGATTAGGGAATAATTTACACCTAAAGCATTTCACTAAAATATATACTGAATGACAAAGCTTCTCCATATGAAATTCCAAATCAAACGTCTCCAGTTAATATTAGAAACATGTTAAATGCTGGCTGAGAGAATCCAAGTTCAGTAACATAGAGAAGTAAGATTGGCATTGATTTGAGAAGACGAACTACCATAACTAAAAGATTTTAACAAATATAAAAGCTAAACAATTTCCACCATAAAACTTCCTATTTTCTTCTTTCCAAAAAGAGTTGTTTCCTTCCTTGACTTTACATTACAGAATTCTATAACAGAATAAGAAATTTTTTTTCCTGGAAATCCTGTCCTCTGAGAGTCTACCAAACTGAGTAGAAAAGAGTAAGAACAAAATGCCACAAAAATTTTAAATTCAATTACACTGATTTCAGTATTCTTTCATGCCACTTTTAGTCAATTTAATTCAACACTGTCACACATTTCCTTAAACAGGAAGCTATGAGAGACCTAGTTATTTTTTTTAGTCTGAAAAGATAGAGATTTATAAAAGCAAATTAATAAAAAGGCAACATTAGGTAGATAACAATCCACAAAAACTGGATCAGATGACTGAAAGCAAAAAGCATTGCCACATTATTCTGAAAAGGAATTTTTTATTGGAATATAGTTGATATACAGTATTATACCAGTTTCAGATGTACAACTTAGTGATTTAACAATTACATACATTACTAAATGCTCACCTCATTTAAGTACAGTTCCCCTCCAGCATTATACCAAGACATTATAATATTATTGGATTTTTTCCTTGTGCTGTGACTAATTTTTAATTTGAAGTTTGTACCTCTTTATCCCCTTCACCTATTTCACCTAGGGTAAACAAAAGTCCATTCTGTTTGTTTGTGAGTCTATTTCTTTTTCGTTTGTTTTGTTTTTTGAAATAATCTTTAACCTCAATTTTCTTCAAATAGAAACTTTAGAGAGCTTCAATCATCTTCAATACCTGTGTATAAAGTCTCCAATATTTCCAATTTAATTTTTTTTACTTTTTAGTATTTTTCACCATGCTTTAATAAAACATGGAAGATTGTATGACAGGAAAATATTGAGGCAAGGGGAAGGAGAGTAGTGTAATATGACCATTTATAACCACAGAAAAACTTCTGTATGTACCTCATGCCTGGCAGAGGGGAAGGTAGGCAGGGCAGTGGCAGGCTGGGGCCAGACCTATCTATAGAGGAAATCATGGTGTCCAGGCTGATAGCGAAGACAGACCTTAGGCTGGGAGCCCTCAGACAAGATGTGTGTGTGGTGTTTCCGCCCTCACTGTGGCCCCTGTAATCCACCTGGAGGGAGACTCTAAGGGCCTGGGCCAGCGTGATGATCTGGATATGGTTACTCTCCCTGTACATGGCCTCCACCTTCTGCTGGCAGAATTCCTGGACAGTCTGCCAGCCCTAAGAGAAGTGCATAAAGAACCTGTTCTCACACCACAGGCAGGCTGAGGTGAGTTGTGACAGGCAGACCGCTAGGCAGCCCAGGGTCCTTTGGTCAGTGAAGGAGGCCAGCAGGTCAGCGACTGAGGTCTGCTTCTCTATCTACTCAATCAGTCTGTGAAAGGGTTGAGGAAATCCTTAACTGCGAGCTCAGTGAAGACCTGGGACATCAGGTCCTCTTTGCTCTTGGCAGATACAGCCCTGAACTGCAGGAAATCCATGGTGACATCCTGCAGTGCTCCAGGTTGTCTAAAACAGTGTCCCATCAGACCTGGTCTTGCAGATGTATGAGAACTTTTTGTGGGGTGCTTGCTCTGTTAATAGATGTCATCCTACACTCCTTGTATAGGACTGAGAACGCAGCAACTCTGTGACCAAAGGGATCTGCCCAGAAGTCTCATGCTGAATTTGGTCCTCTGGAGCCGTGATGGCTTCATCTTGGTCCAGACCACTAATGCCTTCAGAGTCAATGTCCAGTGGTGGCTCTTGCTTCTGCTGCTGAGGTTCCTCCACAGCCATTTTTAAATAGTGCTGCACTCCCAGCTTACTTTGTGAAAAGAACTAAAGATTCTATCCAAGTTATTAAAACCCACAATGAGGTATCACTACCCACCCGGTGAAAAGGTCAAAATGAAAAAGGCTGAAAACACCAAATACTGGCAACGTTATGGAACAACCAGGACATGCATTCATGCATTGCTAGTAGGAGTACTTATTATGGCACAACCACTTTAGAAAACTATCAGCAGTTTCATTAAAAGCTAAACACACATGTGTTTTATGAGCCAGAAATTCTGGTCCTGGTTGTACTTCCAAGAAAAATGAAAACACTTTTCCTCAAAAAGCATTGTACATGGATACCCTTAGCAGCTTTATTCATGACAGACAAAAACTAGAAACAGCCCAGATGTCTATCAATAGAAGAATGGATAAACTGACATATTTATGCAATGGAATACTACTAAGCAACACAGAGGAATAAGATACTGATCTACCCATCATTGTGATAAGCAATATAAGCCTCACACGAACGAGCACATACAATTCCATTGACTGAGTTCCAGAATAGGCAAAATTAATTTATGGTGAGATAAATCAGACCAATAATAACTTCTTGCAGGGAAGAACCAGGAAAGACATGAGGGAAAAGTGATGGAAATGTGTTTTATCTAATTGTAGGTTATATGAATACAGACATTTGTCAAAAAACTGTACACTTAAGGATCTGTGCATTATGTTACTGTATGCAATTTATACCTAGAAGTAAAAAAAATTCTTAGGAAAAACATGAATACAGCACATTCAGGGGTGGACTGTAGTCTTGATACAAAGAAACAAGAAGACTTATGGAATCTCAAAAAGTTTAAGTTCCTGTGATTTGTCAGTAATACTGTGTCTGAAACACTGCTGAAATATGTTTTTTTATTTTTGCAAATAACAGCATATCTGAAATACTATACAGATATTACTCTGTAAAGGAATTATTATGGTGAATCCTTACATACAATAAGAATGTTGGCGAAATGAAAGAAAAACATCAAAGAATAAAATCTTCTCACTTTCTACTGGAGAATTATCAATTATACCATACCTTGTTAGTTTTCGAAACTGATACTTTTTCTTGTTTTAAACTCTTCATTTCATGAGCAGCAAGAGGAATTCCTTTCAATCTCTGTATTGTCATGAACTCATACTTCCTCTGCAGCAGTAAATATATCCAATTAAAGAACAATTACATTAAAAGTGAGACAATCCAAAAGCAATCATTTTAAAATTCACTGTGTCACAAGAGCAGGAAAATTACCTGTAAATTATCTAAACGAGCTTGAACTCTTTTAGCCTGAATCTCCATCTTCCTGTTTTCTTCACTTACTTCATTTAACTAAAGGAAAACATTAGATATTTCAATATAAAACTTAAGCTCATTTCATACTAATACTTCATCAAATAATCCACTATCTCATCTGGTCTGCATAACCAAACAATATAAGAAAACAGAGGCAGCACTCATGATTAAACAAGATCACAGCTAAAATGACAATTTTTCCCTAAAATATTAATAGTATCTAAGGAAGTTTTCTTCAATCTATGAAAAACTTGAAAGTCTCCTGACATCTTACAAGTACACATTTTAGTGGGAAATGCCTTTTAACTTTTTTTTAACTATAATGTATGTACAGGAAAGTGTACAGATAATTACATATGTAGCATAAGGAATTATTGGGCTTGGACTAAATATATATGAATATGGGAAGAAGACAGGTGAGACAGAAACCTCCTCCCAAAACCACATATAATATGAAAATATAGCAAATACATCAAATTATGAAAGAGCAACAGGAAGGAAGGCTACGGCAGACTGTCTACACCTGGGAAAACCAGCGGACCTCAAGGAAAAGGGTAAAGTAACAAAGCCATGATCCGGAGGGACCCTAGCCCTTCCCCGACTCCACGTCATCATCAGGAGGAAGAGCAATGGAGCAGGGAGGGGGTGGAGGCCTAGGACTGCTGAACACCCAGCCCTGGAGATCTGCTCTGGGAGCACAACCTACATTACGTGGTGCTCTGGAGATTAGTGGGGTTGGAAAGCTAAGACAGGCAGAATACTTGAGGAAAGACTGAGGTTCCAGCCGTTTGTGGAAAACGGATTCACATCCGGCCACTCTGGAACAAAAAAAAGGCAGGAAGTCTGAGAGACTACCTAACAGTGAGAGGGCTGCTAAAGGGGCAGGGACTTCACAAAGCTTGCTGCTCAGGAGAAAGTAGAGGTGGACAAAATCATCCAGGCACACTCTGCCCAGCAGGCTGGGAACTTTCAGGAGCTTCAGGTACTCCATACCCCTGGCTGGCTACACAGCTCCAAGGCCCCCACACTGTGATATGCAGCCTGGTGCGATTTCCTCACAGCTGGTACCAGCTCGAAAAACCGGCTGCCCCGGCCTACTGAAGATACAAGTGCAAAGCATAGAGACTTCTCCCTGAGCACTCGGCTCACTGGCCCTGGCGGGGAAGAAAGTCACCTCAGCTGGGAAGCAGGAAAGACCTCTTTCCTCCAGACAGGCACCAGCGCTGCTCCACTACAACCCCCACCATCACTCCAGGGGATGAGCAGCTATAGAGAGTAGAGCTTCTGGGTACTAGAGGGCGCCACCTACAAATACAAAACATCAAAGGAACCTGGTTCAAACCAAAATCCCACAAACAGGAGTCTTTCAGGAACATGGCGGCATGAGCAGGGCGGCGGAAATCTCCTCCCAAAACCAAATATATTTATGAAAATACACCAAATACAACTATTCCTAAAAGACAGGCCAGAAGACACAGGACGACACCAGCCTGCAGCTACACCTGAGAGGAATTGGCACCCCGCAAGGCGGGTAAGATATGGAGCCACGTCCCGGCGGGACCCGATCACTTCCCCAACCCAGCGCACCGGCAGGAGGAGACGATTCAGAGCCAGGAGGGAGTGGAAGTACAGGCCCATGAAATAACCAGCCCTGGTGAACTGCGCCGGGAGCGCTGACACACATAGAGCAGTGTAGCAGAGATTGGAGGGACAGAGGGTACAGGAACTGAGCCGGAACACACCCGGGTCCTCGCAGCTGGTTCCCAGGGATAAAAGAAAAGCACACACTTTTTTTTTCACCAGTCTTAAAGACACAAGGGCCCAGGATTGTCCCAGCACACTCAGCCCAGCAGGCTGGGAGTCATGGGGAATTCAGACCCCTTGGCTGGTGACAGGAAAAAAGTAGCCGCACTGAGACTTAGAGATCAATACCCTCCCATTTGTTCCCGCCCCGGCCGCGGCTGTGGAATAGTGGAGCAATACCGCCACCTACAGCATCCTCACAGAATCTACTCACGGTGGGCGGTTTTTCTACTTTCTTTCTGTTTCTCTCTTTTATTTTCTTTCTTTTCTTTCTTTCTTTTTTCATCTCTTTCTCTACTTTTCCTTTTTTTTCCTTTTTTTTTCTTTTTAAAACTCTTAAAGAGCCCAACTGACATACGTGGCACCTACCAGCAACCACTTCTATCGCCATGAAAAGAGAGAGGAATATGGTCCAGACTAAAATCAACCAGACAACCCCAGAGAGGGAGCCTGAAGGGATGGAAATGCACAATCTTCCTGAAAAAGAATTCAGAACAAAACTCATAACCATACTGACGGATCTACAGAGAAATATGCAAGAGC
Source organism: Phataginus tricuspis (assembly GCA_029783875.1). Taxonomy (NCBI): domain Eukaryota; kingdom Metazoa; phylum Chordata; class Mammalia; order Pholidota; family Manidae; genus Phataginus; species Phataginus tricuspis. The sequence goes on along the minus strand of JAQQAC010002629.1, from coordinate 24,770,978 downwards.
TGAGGGAGGAAGTGACGGAAGTCAGGAAAGACAATGCAGAAATCAGACAAGCGATCGATGGGCCTAACAGCAGACAGGATGAGATGCAAGAGACTGTTAATGGAATAGAAATCAGAGAACAGGAATACAGAGAAGCTGAGGCAGAGAGAGATAAAAGGATCTCTAGGAATAAAAGAATATTAAGAGGACTGTGTGACCAATACAAATGGAACAATATTCACATTATAGGAGTACCACAGGAAGAAGAGAGAGAAAAAGGGATAGAAAGTGTCTTTGAAGAAATAATTGCAGAAAATTTCCCCATGTTGGGAAAGGAAATAGCCTCGCAGTCCATGGAAGCCCACAGATTTCCCAAACCAAGGGACCCAAGGAGGACAACACCAAGACACATAATAATTAAAATGGCAAAGATCAAAGATAAGGACAGAGTATTAAAGGCAGCTAGAGAGAAAAAAAGATCACCTACAAAGGAAAACCCATCAGACTATCATCAGACTTCTCAACAGAAACCTTACAGGCCAGAAGAGAATGCATGATATATTTAATGTACTGAAACACAAGGGCCTCGAACCAAGAATATTGTACCCAGCACGATTATCATTTAAATATGACGGAGGGATTAAACAATTTTCAGACAAGTGAAAGCTGAGAGAGTTTGCCTCCCATAAACCACCTCTAAAGGATATGTTAAGGGAACTGCTCTAGAGGGAAGGAGTCCTAAGGCTAAAAAGATGTCACCAGAGAAAATAACATCATAGTAAAGAAAGCAGACCATCCAAATACTAACTAAAGGCAAAGAAAGAACACCTAATATATAAAGAATGGAGGAGGAAGAACAAGAAGGGAGAGAAATAGAGAAACATCAGACTGTGTTTACAATAACTTAACAAGAACGTTAAGGTAGATTGTTAAATAGTAAAGAAGCAACCCTTGAACCTTTGGTAACCACGAATCTAAAGCTAGCAATGGCAATAAGTACGTATCTTTTGATAATCACCCTAAATGTAAATGGACTAAATGCACGAATCAAAAGACACAGAGTAATAGAATGGATAAAAAAGCAAGACCCGTCCATATGCTACTTACAAGAAACTCACCTCAAACCCAAAGATATACACAGACTAAAAGTGAAGGGATGGAAAAAGATATTTCATGCAAACAACAAGGAGAAAAAAGCAGGTGTTGCAGTACTTGTATCAGACGAAATAGACTTCAAAACAAAGAAAGTAGCAAGAGATAAAGAAGAATATTACATAATGATAAAGGAGTCAGTACAACAAGAGGATATAACCATTATAAATATATATGCACCCAACACAGGAGCGCCACCATATGTGAAACAAAAACTAACAGAATTAAAGGAGGAAATAGAAAGCAATGCATTCACTATAGGGGACTTCAACACACCACTCACTCCAAAGGACAGATCAACCAGACACAAAATAAGTAAAGACACAGACGCACTGAACAACACACTAGAACAGATGGACCTAACAGACATCTACCGAACTCTACACCCAAAAGCAACAGGATACACATTCTTCTCAAGTGCACATGGAACATTTTCCAGAATAGACCACATACTAGGCCACAAAAAGAACCTCGGTAAATTCAAAAATATCAAAATTCTATAAACCAAATTCTCAGATCCCAAAGGTATAAAACTAGAGATAAATTTTAGACAGAAAACAAAAAGGTTCATAAATACATGGGACTTAACAACATTTTCCTAATTAATCAATGGGTTAATGAACAAATCAAAACAGAAATCAAAGAATATATGGAGACTAATGACAACAACAACACAAAGCCACAACTTCTGTGGGATGCAGCAAAGGCAGTTCTAAGAGGAAAGTATATTGCAATCCAGGCCTATTTAAAGAAGGAAGAACATTCCCAAATGAATACTCTAAAGACACAATTACTCAAATTGGAAAAAAAAGAAGAAACAAGGCCCAAAGTCACCAGAAGGAGGGACATAATTAAGATGAGAGAAGCAATAAATAAAATTGAGAAGAATAAAATACAAAAAATCAATGAAACCAAGAGCTGGTTCTTTGAAAAAATAAACAAAATAGATAAACCCCTAGGCCTGACTTATTAAGAGGAAAAGAGAATCTACACACATAAACAGAATCAGAAATATGAAAGGAAAAATAATGACGGACCCCACAGAAATACAAAGAACTATAAGAGAATATGACGAGCATCTATATGGTAACAAGCTCCAAAACCTAGAAGAAATGGACAACTTCTTAGTAAAATACAACCTTCCAAGACTGACCAAACAAGAAACAGAAAAACTAAACAGACCAATAACAAGCAACAGAATAGAATCGGTAATCAAAAAACTACCCAAGAACAAACCCCCCGGACTTGATGGATTCACCTCTGAATTCTACCAGACATATAGAGAAGAAATAACACCCATTCTCCTTAAAGTTTTCCAAAAAATAGAAGAGGAGGGAATACTTTCAAACTTATACTATGAAGACAGCTTCACTCTAATACCCAAATCGGGTACACATCTCACCAAAAAAGAAAATTACAAACCAATATCCCTGATGAACATAGATGCAAAAATACTCAACAAAATATTAGAAACCGAATTCAAAAATACATCAAGAGGATCATACACCATAATCAAGTGGGATTCATCCCAGGGATGCAAGGATGGTACAACATTCGAAAAATCCATCAACATCATCCACCACATCAACAAAAAGAAGAACAAAAACCACATGATCATCTCCACAGATGCTGAAAAAGCATTTGACAAAATTCAGCATCCATTCATGATTAAAACTCTCAACAAAATGGGTATAGATGGCAAGTACCTCAACATCATAAAGGCCATATATGACAAACCCACAGCTAACATCATACTTAACAGCGAGAAGCTGAAAGCTTTTCATTTAAGATCGGGAAGAAGACAGGGATGCCCACTCTCTCCACTGTTATTCAACATAGTACTGGAGGTCCTAGCCTCGTCAATCAGACAAAACAAAGACATACAAGGCATCCAGATTGGTAAAGAAGAAGTCAAATTGTCACTATTTGCAGATGACATGATATTGTATATAAAAAACCCTAAAGACTCCACTCAAAAACTATTAGAACTAATATCTGAATTCAGCAAAGTGGCAGGATACAAAATTAACACACGGAAATCAGTTGCTTTCCTATACAATAAAGATGAACTAACAGAAAGAGAAATCAGAAAAACAACTCCATTCACAATTCCATCAAAAAGAATAAAATACCTAGAAATAAACCTAACGATGGAAGTGAAAGACCTATACTCTGAAAACTACAAGACACTCTTAAGAGAAATTAAAGAGTACACTAACAAATGGAAATTCATCCCATGCTCTTGGCTAGGAAGAATAAATATTGTCAAAATGGCTATACTACCTAAAGCAATCTACAGATTCAATGCAATTCCCATCAAACTACCAACAGCTTTCTTCAATGAACTGGAACAAATAATTCTAAAATTCATATGGAACCAGAAAAGACCCCGAATAGCCAAAGCAATCCTGAGAAGGAGGAATAAAAAGGGGGAATTACCCTCCCTGACTTCAAGCTCTAGTACAAAGTCACAGTAATCAGGACAATTTGGTATTGGCACAAAAACAGACCCACAGAACAGTGGAATAGAATAGAAAATCCAAACATCAACCCAAGCACATACAGTCAATTAATATTTGATAAAGGAGCCTTGGATATACAATGGGGAGATGACAGCCTCTTCAGCAGCTGGTGTTGGAAAAACTGGACAGCTACATGTAAGAGAATGAAACTGGACTACGGTCTAACCCCATACACAAAAGTAAACTCACAATGGATCAAAGACCTGAATGTAAGTCATGAAACCATAAAACTCTTAGAAAAAAACATAGGCAAAAATTTCTTGGACATAAACATGAGCGACTTCTTTATGAACATATCTCCCCGGGCAAGGGAAACAAAAGCGAAAATGAACAAGTGGGACTATATCAAGCTGAAAACCTTTTGTACAGCAAAGGACACAATCAGTAGAACAAAAAGACATCCTAAAGTATGGGAGAATATAGTCATAAATGACGTATGTGATAAGGGGTTGACATCCAAAATATATAAATAATTCACACACCTCAACAAACAAAAAGCAAATAATCCAATTAAAAAATGGGCAAAGGACATGAATAGACACTTTTACAAAGAAGAAATTCAGATGGCCAACAGGCACATGAAAAGATGCTCCACATTGCTAATCATCAGAGAAATGCGAATTAAAACCACAATGAGATATCACCTCACACTAGTGAGTATGGGCAACATCCAAAACACAAACAACAACAAATGTTGGCGAGGATGTGGAGAAAAGGGTACCCTCCTACACTGCTGGTAGGAATGCAAATTAGTTCAACCATTGTGGAAAGCAGTATGGAAGTTCCTCAGAAAACTCAAAATAGAAATACCATTTCACACAGGAATCCCACTCCTTGGAATTTACCCTAAGAATGCAGCAGCCCAGTTTGAAAAAGACATATGCACTCCTATGTTTATCGCAGCACTATTTACAATAGCCAAGAAATGGAAGCAACCTAAGTTTCCATCCGTGGATGAATGGATAAAGAAGATGTGGTATATATACACAATGGAATATTATTCAGCCATAAGAAGAAAACAAATCCTACCATTTGCAACAACATGGATGGAGCTAGAGGGTATTATGGTCAGTGAAATAAGCCAGGCCGAAAAAGACAAGTATCAAATGATTTCACTCATATGTGGAGCATAAGAACAAAGAAAAAAAAAACTGAAGGAACAAAACAACAGCAGACTCACAGAACCCAAGAATGGACTAATAGTTACCAAAGGGAAAAGGACTGGGGAGGATGGGTGGGACGGGAGGGACAAGGGGGAAAAGGGGCATTACGATTAGCAGACGTAAGGTAGGGGGGGCACGGGGAGGGCTGTACAACTCAGAGAAGACAAGTAGTGATTCTATAGCATCTCACTATGCTGATGGACAGTGACTGTAATGGGGTTAGTGGGGGGAAACCTGATGAAGGGGGTAGTTTAATAACCATAATATTGCACATGTAACTGTAGATTATAGATACCAAAATAAATTATTTTTAAAAATCCCATAAACAAGAGAAAGAGGACAAGTGAAAATGAACTCATCAATCTTCCTAAAAAATATTTGAAAATATAAATTATAAACATGCTCACACAGCTACAGAAAAATGTTCAAGAACTCAGGGAGCAATTCAGGAATGAGATCCAAATGTTGAAGAATATAGTATCTGAAATGAAATATAGAATGGAGGGACTTAAAAGCACATTAGATGAAGTAGAAGAGACAGTAAATGAAATAGAAATTAAAGAACAGGAATATAGAGAAGCTGAGGAACAGAGAGAAAAAATGACCTCTAAGAATGAAAGAATATTGAGAGAACTGTGTGACCAATCCAAAGGGAACAATATTCACATTATAGGGGTACCAGAAGAAGAAGAGAGAGAAAAAGAGATAGGAAGTGTCTCTGAGGAGGTAATTGCTGAAAACTTCCCCAGTCTGGAGAAGGAGATAGTCTCTCAGGCCATGGAGGTGCACAGATCTCCCAACACAAGGGACCCAAGGAAGACAACACCAAGACATGTAATAATTAAAATAGCAAAATTCCAGAATAAAGATAGAGTATTAAAAGCAGCCAGAGAGAGAAAAAATATAACATACAAAGGAAAAGCCATTAGGTTATCATCAGACTTCACAGAAGAAACCTTACAAGCCAGAAGGGAGTGGCATGATATATTTAATGCAATGAAGCAGATGGCCTTGAACCAAGATTACTCTACCCAAGATTATCATTTAAATTTGAAGGAGGGATTAAACAATTTCCACATAAGCAATAGCTGAGAGAATTTATCTCCCACAAACCGTCTCTAGAGTTTATTTTGGAGGGACTGCTATACATGGAAGTACTCCTAAGGCTAAATAGCTGTCACCAGAGGAAATAAAACCACAGTAAAGAAAGTAGACCAATTAATTACTAAGCAGATGCAAAATCAAATCAACCACCCACAAAGTCAGTCAAGGGATAGACAAAGAGTACAGAATATGATACCTAATATATAAAGAATGGAGGAGAAGAAAAGGGAGGAAAAAAAAAAAGAGTCTTTAGATTGTGTTTATAATAGTATACTAAGTGAGTTAAATTAGACTGTTACATAGTAAGGAAGTTACCCCTGAACCTTTGGTAACCACAAATCTAAAGTCTGCAATGGCAGTAAGTACATACCTATCAATAATCACCCTAAATGTAAATGGTCTGAAAGCACCAATCAAAAGACATAGAGTTACTGAATGTATAAAACAACAAGACCAATCTATAAGCTGCCTACAAGAGACTCACTTCAAACCCAAAGACATACACAGACTGAAAGTGAAGGGATAGAAAAAGATATTTCATTCAACTAATAGTGAGAAAAAAGGAGGAGTTGCAGTACCTGTATAAGACAAAATAAACCTCAAAACAAAGAAAGTAACAAGAGACAAAAGAAGATTACATAATAATAAAAGGGTCAATCCAACAAGAGGATATAACCATTATAAATATCTATGCACCCAACACAGGAGCACCTACATATGTGAAACAAATATTAACAAAATTAAAGGGGCAAATAGAATACAATGCATTCATTTTAGGAGACTTCAACACACCACTCACTCCAAAGGACAGATCAACCAGACAGAAAATAAGTAAGGAGACAGAGGCACTGAACAACACATTAGAACAGATGGACCTAACAGACATCTATAGAACACTCCACCCAATAGCAGCAGGATACACATTCTTCTCAAGTGCCCATGGAACATTTTCAAGAATACACCATATACTAGGCCACAAAAAAAGAGCCTCAGTAAATTCAAAAAGATTGGAATTGAACCAATCAGTTTCTCAGACCACAAATGATGAAACTAGAAATAAATTATGCAAAGAAAAGAAAAAAGCCCACAAAAATATGCAGGCTTAACAACATGCACCTTAACAACACAATCAATGGATCAATGACCAAATAAAAACAGAGATCGAGATGGCTTCACTGCTGAATTTTATCAAACATTTGGTGAAAACCTAATACGCCCCCTCCTTAAAGTCTTCCAAAAAGTAGAGGAGGGAATACTTCCAAACCCATTCTATGAGGCCAGCATCACTCTAATATGAAAACCATCATATTTAACACAAAGAAGCTGAAAGCTTTTCCTTTTAGATCGGGAACAAGACAAGGGTGCCCACTCTCTCCACTTTTATTCAACATAGTTATGGAGGTCCTAGCCACGGCAATCAGACAATACAAGAAATAAAAAGGCATCTACATTAGTAAGAAAGAAGTTAAAGTGTCACTATTTGCAGATGACGTGATATAGTACATGGAAAACTCTACAGAATCCACAACAAAACTACTAGAACTAATAGCTGGATTCAGCAAAGGTGCAGGATACAAAATTAATACACAGAAATCTGTTGCCTTCCTATATACTAATGATGAACTAGCAGAAAGAGAAATCAAGAAAACAATTCCATTCACAATTGCATCAAAAAGAATAAAATACCTAGGAATAAACCTAACCAAGGAAATGAAAGACCTATAGCCTGAAAACTGGAAGACACTCATGAGAGAAATTAAAGATACCAATAAATGGAAATACATCCTGTGCTCATGGATAGGAAGAATTAATATTGTCAAGATGGCCATCCTGCCTAAAGCAATCTACAGATTCAATGCAATTCCTATCAAAATACCAACAGCATTCTTCAACGAACTAGAGCAAATAGTTCTAAAATTCATATGGAACCACAAAAGACCTGGAATAGCCAAAGCAATCCTGAGAAGGAAGAATAATGCTGGGGGGATTACACTCCCTAAGTTCAAGCACTACTACAAAGCCACAGTAATCAAGATAATTTCATACTGGCACAAGAACAGACCATAGATCAATTGAACAGAATAGACATCCCAGATACAAACCCAAGCATATATGGTCAATTAATAAATGATAAAGGAGCCATGGACATACAAGGGGGAAATGACAGCCTCTTCAACAACTGTTGTTGGCAAAACTGGACAGCTACATGCAAGAGAATGAAACTGGATTATTGTCTAACTCCATACACAAAAGTAAACTCGAAATGGATCAAAGACCTGAATATAAGTCATGAAATCATAAAACTCTTAGAAGAAAACATAGGCAAAAATCTCTTGATTATAAACATGAGCAAGTTTTTCCTGTACGCATCTCCTCGGGCAAAGGGAACAAAAGCAAAAATGAACAAATGGGACTACATCAAGCTAAAAAGCTACTGTACAGCAAAGGACAACATCAACAGAACAAAAAGGCATCCTACAGTATGGGAGAATATATTTGTAAACGACAAAAATCTGACAAGGGGTGAACATCCAAAATATACAAAGAACTCACATGCCTCAACACCCAAAAAGCAAATAACCCAATTAAAAAATGGGCAGAGGATATGAACAGACAATTCTCCAAAGAAGAAATTCAGATGGCCAACAGGCACATGAAAAGATGCTCCACATCACCAATTATCAGGGAAATGCAAATTAAAACCACAATGAGATATCACATCACACCAGTTAGGATGGCCAACATCTAAAAGACTAGAAACAACAAATGCTGGCAAGGATGCAGAGAAAGGGGAACCCTCCTATCCTCCTGGTGGGAATATAAATTAGTTCAACCATTGTGGAAAGAAATATGGAGGTTCCTCAAAAAACTCAAAATAGAAATACCATTTGACCCGGAAATTCCACTTCTAGGAATTTATCCAAAGAAAACAACTTCTCAGATTCAAAAAGACATATGTACCCCTATGTTTACTGCAGCACTATTTACAATAGCCAAGATATGGAAGCAACCTAAGTGTCCATCAGTAGATGAATGGATAAAGATGTGGTACATATACACAATGGAATACTATTCAGCCATAAGAAGAAAACAAATCCTACCATTTGCCATACCACGGATGGAGCTAGAGGGTATTATGCTCAGTGAAATAACCCAGGCGGCGATAGAAAAGTACCAAATGATTTCCCTCATTTGTGGAGTTTAACAATGAAGGAAAATTGAAGGAACAAAACAGCAGCAAACTCACAGACTCCAAGAAGGGACTAGTGGTTACCAAAGGGGAAGGGTGGGGGAGGGTGGTGGGTGGGATGGAGGAGATGATTGAGGGGTATTTTGGTTTGGACACCCCGGGGGGGGGGGGGGGGGGTCAAGGGGAAGACAGTGTAGCACAAAGAGAAGTAGTGACTGTGGCATCTTACTACACTGATAGACAGTGACTTCAATGGGGTATGGGGGAGACTTGATAATATGGGTGAATGTAGTAACCACAATGTTTTTCATGTGGAACCTTCATAACAGTGTATATTAATGATACCTTAATAAAAAAAAGAAAAAGAAAAAAGTATATATATGAATATGGGAAGAACTGAGTCTTCCCATCCAAAACATAACATATCCTTAATTTATTTAGGCCTTATTTTTCTGTCAATAATGCTTTTACTTTTTAGTATATATATTTGCACATCTATGTTTATATTTACTCTTGGATAGCTAAAGTTTTTAATGCTACTACCTATGGTATCTTTCAATAAGTAATATTTACCATTTAATTATTGTTGGCATATCGAAATACACTTGAGTTTTGTGTATTTAACTTACATCCAGAGTCTCCCAAACTGCCTTAATCCTAATAACTTGTCCGTATACTTGTGTGAGCACCTACGTATATAGTTACATAATCATATCATCTGTGGATAATTCTTATTTCTTCCATTCCAATCCTTACTTCTTTTTTTTCTTTATTGCCCTGATTAGGACATTTAGTACAACGTTCAGTAGAAATAGTAACCTTAAGCACCTTTATTTTGTTCTGATCTCAGGGAAAAGATTTCAATAATGAAAATTCAGTATGATTTTCTTGGTTTTTCTGGTAGATACTGTATCAGAATTCAGAAACTCTCTTTTATTACTAGTTTTTATCATGAGTTGGTGCTGAATTTTATATCAACCAAAATTGTAATATGATTTTATCAATGTGTTAATTTTCAAATGATAAACCATACTTGTATTCCTGTTTTTAAGTATCACTGGATTCAATTTACTAATATTTAAAATGTTTTATCTATATTCATGAGAAACCAGTTTGCTTTTCTTCCTTTTAATATTCTTGACAGGTTTAGTTTCAAGGTTATGCTGGCTTCATACAAGAGGGGAACCTTTTCTGTCATTTTTCTATTTACCTTTAAGGTACATGATATTTCCTCCTTAAAAATTAACCATGAATCTTATTGTTACTTCTTTAAAGATAAGGTGTCTTATTTTCTCTGACCACTTTAAAATTTTTATCTCTATCTAAAGTTTGTAGCAGTCTTAAAATAGTGTGCCTATCCTATGGTTTTCCTCAACATTTATTCTGCTTAGGGTTAACATAATTTCTTATTTCTGTAGGTTGGCATCTTTTCACCAGTTCTGGAAAATTCTTGGCAATTTTTCTCTTCACATATTTTGTTTTTGCCCCAGTATCTCTTTTGGGAACTCCCATGTTAAACATTTTAACTGCATCCCAGAAGTCTCTTTCATGAATTTTTCATTCTCTCTCCACTCAGTATTTTCATTTCAAGACTTCTTATGAAATAATCTTCCAGTTCACTAATCCTGTTTCCTGCTGTATCTCATCTACTGCTAAACCCATTCATTGGAGTTTTGAAATTCAATTAGTGCTATTTTTTAAATTTCAATTTAATTCCTTTTTAATTCCATTTTATAAATAAAGGTTCTTTCTTCTTACTTTCTTGAACACATTAATCATTATTTCGAAGTCATTGCCTTTTCATTCCAATGTCTGGATCACCGGCAGGTATGTTCATATTGTCTAGGGTTTTCCCTCTTCTTATTTGGTCATGTAATTCTGTCTTTTAATATGCTTACTAATTTTGTGTAGGATGACAGAAAAAAATTAACACTTTTTTACATATGAGATCTTTCAGAGAAAGCTCATTCTTTCCTCTGCAGGTATTTAAAGTGGGGACTGGTCACCTTAATCCAGTCAGGAACTGAGATCAGTTAGGGCCAGGTTTCTGAGGAGGGCTCTATCTGCCTCTGATTCACCTCCTAGCATTCAACCCTGCTGCTGCCAAATCACCTGGCGTGTTTACTGGGACTCTCTACCACATTAACCTTGCCTGCTGGGCTTGGCAAGACTTAATGGGAATGATGATGATGATGATAGCATATTTGTTTATATCGATGCTATCATAAATGACTGTTAAGTCACAGAATTAATTTGCCTTTTTATTTAACAATTTCGAAGTACACTCAACCCTTGAACAACATGGGTTTGAACTGTACAGGTCTACACATATATGGATTATTTTCAATAAATATAATGGAAAATATTTTGGAGATTTGTAATAATTTGAAAAAACATTTTCTTTTCTCTAGCTTACTTTATTGTAAATATACAGGATATAATACATATGACATGCAAAATATGTGTTAATCAACTATTTGTTATTGGTAAAGGCTTCTGGTCACCAGTAGACTATTAGTAGTTAAGTTCTCAGGGAGTCAAAAGTTATATTCAGTTTTTCAACTGCACAGTGTTCAGTGTTCCTCATCCCCAGATTGTTCATGGGTCAATTATGTATATCACTTATCATGCCAGAGGGTAGTAAACTATGGCCTGCAGGCCAAATCTGATCATTGCCTGTTATAATGAAGTCTTACTAGAACAGAGCCATGCTCATTCACTTACTTATTGCTCATAGCTACTTTTGCACTATAATAATAGCAGAGTTGAGTAATTGCAACAGAGACCATATGGCCCACAGAGCCCAAAATATTTACTATCTCATCCACAACAGAAAATGTTTGCTGACCCCTGATCTATGAAAAAAATAACCACAAAAAGGATTCTGCCACCTAGGGCCAAAGAATTTCTCCCAAACTCTTTCACTTTGGACACAGTAGGGCATAATTTGAATTATCAATAGGTTCAACCACTTAATAATGCACATATCTACTCCAATCAACAGACACTCATGGAAACACATGCAAAATTGTTAAAGATTATACAAACCTAAGTGATAGGTATTGGTAAGAAAGTACATTTGCTAGCAATTAAAGAAAGCCTTCTCAAAAAAAGAGTGCTAGATTGAGATTTTGATGAAAAATAATCTCTCGAGGGATAAAGTAGGCTTTCAGACACAGTAAGTCAAGGTCACATTCCAATTGTGGGAGGCCACAAATGAATTCAGGGAAGCCAAAGAGTTAAATCAAGTGGGAAATAAGGTCCCTAGTTACCACTACCAAAAAGAAAGGTTATAGCTAGTAGTGATTACAGGACATCAAAACCAGAAACAGACAAAAACACACACATACCTAAGGAATCCCAGGAGGCAAATTACTTCTGAGTCTGAGTTTAGTTACATTTTAGAATCCATAACATTTTCCAACACATTTTAATTTTTAAAGTGACTGGGTTTACCACAATTTATGTTCATCTACTTATCCTAGCCACACAAAAACTCACATAATCATTCTCCTGTTCCTCTTCAACATATTCCTTAACATCTTTCAGTAAAAAACTGGCAAAGGGAAGTAAAAATAAATACAATTCACAAAGCATTTCTGTTATGCAATGTTATTATTAAGTACTGACTAAATTATACCACTTATACAGATAAAAAATTACAGAGCAGTATGATACCAGTCTATACTCATGAGACTATGAGCAATGTGAAAGCATCCTTCTTACACTGCCTAGCAAATAACACACATTGAGAATATTAATAAATGTTAAATAAGCAGTGGTGTGTAATAGCAGTTACAAGAAGCACTCTGCTAGAAATCAATGCCCCAGGACTTCTGGGCATATGGCACTGTGAGCAGGGCGGCGGAAATCTCCTCCCAAAACCATATATATTTATGAAAATACAACAAATACAATTATTCCTAAAAAAGAGACCAGAAGATACAAGACAGCACACAGCCTGCATCTGCACCTGAGAGGACTCAGCACCCCGCGAGGCGGGTAAGATACAGAGCTGCGACCCGGCGGGACCCAACACTCCCCCGCCCCAGGGCACCAGCGGGAGGAGAGGATTCAGAGTGGGGAGGGAGTGGAAGTACAGGCCTGCAAAATAATCAGCCCTGGTGATCTGCACCAGGAGCGCTGACACACATCACGTGGGGTATCAGAGATTGGAGAGACAGAAGGTGCAGGATCTGAGCTTGGGAACGCACCCGGGTCCTCACAGCTGGCTCCCGGGACGAAAGAAAAGCACATGCTTTTTTTAGCGGTCTTAAAGAGACAAGTGCCCAGGATCATCCCAGCACACTCGGCCCAGCAGGCTGGGAGTCCTGCGGAATTTCGGACCCCTTGGCTGGCGACTGGGAAAAAGTGGCCACACTCAGACTTCCCACAGAGATAAACAGCCTCCCATTAGTTCCCACACCGGCCAGAGCTACAAATGGTCCTGTGGAGCGCCACGACCACGACTGTGGAAGAGTGGACCAACAGGGCCACCTACAGCATCCCAACAGAATCTACTCCTGGTGGGCGTTTTTTTTTTCTTTCTTTCTTTCTTTTTTCTTTTCTTTCTCTGCCTTCTTTTTTTTTTCTCTTTTCTTTCTTTTTTTTTTCTTTTTAAATGTCTTTAAGAGCCCAGATGACATACATGGCACCTACCAACGACCACTTCTATCGCCATGAAAAGACAGAGGAATATGGTACAAACAAAACTCACCCAGACCCAGACAACACCAGAGAGGGAAACTGAAGAGATGGAAATGCACCACCTTCCTGAAAAAAGAATTCAGAAAAAAGTCATAACCATACTGATGGATCTACAGAGAAATATGCAAGAGCTGAAGGAGGAAGTGAGGGAAGTGAGGAAAGACAATGCAGAAATCAGACAAGCGATTGACAGGCTTAGCAGCAGACTGGATGAGACACAAGAGACTTTAAAGGAATAGAAATCAGAGAACAGGAATACACAGCAGCAGAGGCAGAGAGAGATAAAAGGATCTCTAGGAATGAAAGAATATTAAGAGAACTGTGTGACCAATCCAAACAGAACAATATTCACATTATAGGAGTACCACTGGAAGAAGAGAGAGAAAAAGGGATAGAAAGTGTCTTTGAAGAAATAATTGCTGAAAACTTTCCCACGCTGGGGAAGGAAATAAGTCTCACAGTCCACGGAAGCCCACAGATCTCCCAACACAAGGGACCCAAGGAAAACAACACCAAGACACATAATAATTAAAATGGCAAAGATCAAAGATAAGGACAGAGTATTAAAGGCAGCTAGAGAGAGAAAAAAGATCACCTACAAAGGAAAACCCATCAGACTTCTCAACAGAAACCTTACAGGCCAGGAGAGAATGGCATGATATATTTAACGTAATGAAACAGAATGGCCTGGAAACAAGAATACTGTATCCATCATGATTATCATTTAAATATGACGGAGGGATTAAACAATTTCCACACAAGTGAAAGTTGAGAGAGTTTGCCTCTCACAAACAACCTCTACAGGATATCTTAAATGGACTGCTCTAGAGGGAAGCACTTCTAAGGCTAAAAAGATGTCATCAGAGAAAATAAAATCATAGCAAAGAAAGCAGACCATCCAAATACTAAAGGCAAATAATAAAACACCTAGTATATAAAAAATGGAGGAGGAAGAATTAGAAGGGAGAGAAATAAAGAAACATCACACAGTGTTTACAATAACTTAACAAGAAAGTTAAGTTAGATTGTTAGAAAGTAAAGAAGCAACCCTTGAACCTTTGGTAACCACGAATCTAAACCCAGCAATGGCAATAACTACATATCTATCGATAATCACCCTAAATGTAAATGGACTGAATTCACCAATCAAAAGACACAGAGTAATAGAATGGATAAAAAAGTAAGACCCATCTATATGCTCCTTACAAGAGACTCACCTCAAACCCAAATATACATAGCCTAAAAGTGAAGGGATGGAAAAGATATTTCATGCAAACAACAAGGAGAAAAAAGCAGGTGTTGCAGTACTTATATCAGACAAAATAGACTTCAAAACGAAGAAAGTAGAAAGAGATAAAGAAGGACATTACATAATGATAAAGGGGTCAATCTAACAAGAAAATATAACCATTATAAATATATATATAAGTAACACAGGAGCACCAGGATATGTGAAACAAACACTAACAGATTTAAAGAAGGAAATAGAAAGCAATGCATTCATTTTATGAGACTTCAACACACCACTCACTGCAAAGGACAGATCAACCAGACAGAAAATCAGTAAAGACACAGAGGCACTGAACAACACATTAGAACAGATGGACCTAACAGACATCTACAGAACTCTACAACTAAAGAAAACAGGACACACGTTCTTCTCAAGTGCACATGGAACATTTTGCAGAAAAGACCGCATACTAGGCCACTAAAAGAACGCCAATAAATTGAAAAATATTGAAATTCTACCAACCAACTTCTAGATCACAAAGGTATAAAACTAGAAATAAATTTTAGAAAGAAATCAAAAAGGCTCACGAATACATGGAGACTTACCAACATTCTCCTAATTAATCAATGGGTTAATGACCAAATCAAAACAGAAATCAAAGAATATATGGAGACTAATGACAACAACAACACAAAGACACAACTTCTGTGGGACGCAGCAAAGGCAATTCTAAGAGGAAAGTATATTGCAATCCAGGCCTATTTAAAGAAGGAAGAACAATCCCAAATGAATACTCTAAAGACACAATTACTGAAATTGGAAAAAGAAGAACAAATGAGGCCCAAAGTCACCAGAAGGAGGGACATAATAAAGATCAGAGAAGAAATAAATAAAATTGAGAAGAATAAAACAATAGAAAAAATCAATGAAACCAAGAGCTGGTGCTTTGAAAAAATAAGCAAAATAGATAAAACCCTAGCCAGACTCATTAAGAGAAAAAGAGAATCTACACACATAAACAGAATCACAAATGAGAAAGGAAAAATAACGACAGACCGAACAGAAATACAAAGAATTATAAGAGAATATTATGAGAATCTATATGCTAACAAGCTGGAAAACCTAGAAGAAATGGACAACTTCTTAGAAAAATACAACCTTCCAAGATTGACCAAGCAGGAAACAGAAAAACTAAACAGACCAATCACCAGCAACGTAATTGAATCGGTAATCAAAAACCTACCCAAGAACAAAACCCCCGGACCAGATGGATTCACCTCTAAATTCTACCAGACTATAGAGAAGAAATAAAACCCATTCTCCTTAAAGTTTTACAAAAAATAGAAGAGATGGGCATACTTTCAAACTCATTCTATGAAGCCAACATCACTCTAATACCAAAACCAGGCAAAGACCTCACCAATAAAGAAAATTACAGACCTATGTCCCTGATGAACGTAGATGCAAAAATACTCAAACAAATATTAGCAAACCAAACTCAAAACTATGTCAAGAGGATCACACACCATGATCAACTGGGATTCATCCTAGGGATGCAAGGATGGTACAACATTCGAAAATCCATCAACATCATCAACCACATCAACAAAAAGAAAAAGAGAAAACACATGATCTTCTCCAAAGATGCTGAAAAAGCATTTGACAAATTTCAGCATCCATTCATGATTAACACTCTCAACAAAATGGGTATACAGGGCAAGTACCTCAACATCATAAAGGCCATATATGACAAACCGACAGCTAACATATTTAACAGCAAGAAGCTGAAAGCTTTTCATCTAAGATCGGGAACAAGACAGGGATGCCCACTCTCTCCACTGTTATTCAACATAGTACTGGAGGTCCTAGCCACGGCAATCAGAAAAAACAAAGACATATAAAGCATCCAGATTGGTAAAGAAGAAATCAAATTGTCATTATTTGCAGATGACATGATATTGTACATAAAAAACACTAAAGACTCCATTCCAAAACTACTAGAACTAATAGCTGAATTTGGCAAAGTGGCAGGATACAAAATTAACACACAGAAATCTTTTGCTTTCCTATATACTAAAGATGAACTAACACAAAGAGAAATCAGAAAAACAAGTCCATTCACAATTCCATCAAAAAGAATAAAATACCTAGGAATAAACCTAACGAAGGAAGTGAAACACCTGTACTCTGAAAACTACAAGACACTCCTAAGAGAAATTAAAGAGGACACTAACAAATGGAAAAGCATCCCATGCTCTTGGCTAGGAAGAATAAATATTGTCAAAATGGCTATACTACCTAAAGCAATCTACAGATTCAACGCAATCCCTATCAAACTATCAACAGTTTTCTTCAATGAACTGGAACAAATGATTCTAAAATTCATATGGAACCACAAAAGACCCCGAATAGTCAAAGCAATTCTGAGAAGGAGGAATCAAACAGGTGGAATTACACCCCCTGACCTCAAGCTCTACTAAAAAGCCACAATAATCAAGACAATTTGGTACTGGCACAAAAACAGACCCACAGACCAGTGGAACAGAATTGAAAATCCAAACATTAACCCAACATATATAGTCAATTAATATTTGGCAAAGGAACCTTGGATATACAATGGGGAATGACAGCCTCTTCAGCAGCTGGTGTTGGAAAAACTGGACAGCTACATGTAAGAGAATGAAACTGGACTACTGTCTAACCCCATACACAAAGGTAAACACAAGGAGGATCAAAGACCTGAAATTAGTCATGAGACCATAAAACTCTTAGAAAAAAACATAGGCAAAAATCTCTTGGACATAAACATGAGTGACTTCTTTATGAACATATCTCCCTGGGCAAGGGAAACAAAAGCAAAAATGAATAAGTGGGACTATATCAAGCTGAAAATCTTCTGTACAGCAAAGGACACCATCAGTAGAACAAAAAGACATCCTATAGTATGGGAAAATATATTCATAAATGACGTATCCGATAAGGGGTTTATATCCAAAATATATAAAGAACTCATGCACCTTAACAAACAAAAAGCAAATAATCCAATTAAGAAATGGGCAGAGGACATGAATAGACACTTCTCCAAAGAAGAAATTCAGATGGCCAACAGGCACATGAAAAGATGCTCCACATCGCTAATCATCAGAGAAATGCAGATTAAAACCACAATGAGATATCACCTCACACCAGTGAGGATAGCCAACATCCAAAACACAAACAACAATAGATGTTGGTGAGGATGTGGAGAAAAGGGAACCCTTCTACACTGCTGGTGGGAATGCAAATTAGTTCAACCATTGTGGAAAGCAGTATGGAGGTTCCTCAAAAACTCAAAATAGAAATATCATTTCACACACGAATTCCACTCCTAGGAATTAACCCTAAGAATGTGGCATCCCTGTTTCAAAAAGACAAATGCACCCCTATGTTTATCGCAGCACTATTTACAATAGCCAAGAAATGGAAGGAACCTAAGTGTCCATCAGTAGATGAATGGATAAAGAAGATGTGGTACATATACACAATGGAATATTATACAGCCATAAGAAGAAAACAAATCCTACCATTTGCAACAACATGGATGGAGCTAGAGGGTATTATGCTCAGTGAAATAAGCCAAGCCGAAAAAGACAAGTATCAAATGATTTCACTCATATGTGGAGCATAAGAACAAAGAAAAAAACTGAAGGAACAAAACAGCAGCAGACTCACAGAACCCAAGAACGGACTAATAGTTACCAAAGGGAAAGGGACTGGGGAAGATGGGTGGGAAGGGAGGGATAAGGGGGAAATAGAGGCATTACGATTAGCAGACGTAATGTTGGGGGGGCATGGGGAGGGCTGTACAACTCACAGAAGACAAGTAGTGATTCTGTGGCATCTCTCTACCCTGATGGACAGTGACTTAAGTGTACTATATTTGTATTTCTAAGTGACTTATAATAAAGATGACAAATTTAAACAAAATTTTCTCACGCCAGAATATTTTTTAAGACTTTGACTTATAAATTGTTAAACATAAACCATATATTTACACAAATATATACAAACACATATACATAGTTCTAAGAATGTCTTATAATCTAACATATATTAAAATAGGTCTTATGAAAAAGATTAAAGATGGCAGCGTGAGAGGTGAGACAAAGGCTTCCTTCTCAAACCGCATATAATACGAAAATATAATAAATACAACTAATCATCAAAAAGCAACAGGAAAGAGAACTGCGCCAGACTGCATATACCTGGAGAAAAGAGCAGACCTCACAAAACAGGATAACGTACCAAAACTGTGGCCCAGCGGGACCCAAGCCCTTTCCCCACCCAGCTAACCAGCAGGAGAAAGAGAAACGGAGCAGGGAGGGAGTGGAGGCCTGGGACTGCTGAATATCTAACTCCGGAGATCTGCTCTGGGAGCACAAACCTACATTTCATGGTGCTTGCATGATACTCTCGTGATTACGGGGTTGGAAAGCTGAGACAGGCAGAATTCCTGGAGAGACTGAGATTCCAGCTGCTTGTGGAAAGCAGGGATCCATATCTGGCTGCTCTGGGACAAAAGAAAGGTGGGCAGTCTGAGAGACTTCCTAACAAGGAAGCCCATAGTAGGAGGGCTGCTAAAGGGGCAAGGATTGCACAGAGCTTACTGCTCAGGAGAGAGGACAGGTAGACAAAATTGTCCGGGTACACTCTGCCCAGCAGGTTGGGAGCTTTGCCATATAGACTCTCATACTTAAGGAGGAAAAAGAAATCTTCCTCCTTAGAAGATCTTCAGGTGCCCTAGCTCCCCGGCTGGCTACACAGCTCCAAGGACCCCTCCGTGACATGCAGCCTACTGTGCCTTTCTCCAGGCCAGACTCATCTGGCATGGAAACTGGCAAACCCTACCCTGGTGTTAGTCCAGCCAGAGGGAAGATCTGCCTACAGCAACTACAAACGCAAAGCATAGAGGCTTATACCTGTGTGCTCAGCCTACTGGTTCAGGCAGTGGAGACAGGCATAGCAGCTGGGAAGCAGGAAACAGCTCTTTCCTCCCTCCAGGCCCCAATACCACTCCCCTGAAACCCCGACACTGCTTCAGGGGCTGAGCAGCTCCAGAGAGTAGAGCTTCTGGGCACCATATACAAATATGAAATGCGAACGGAACATGGTTCAGAGTAAAATTATTAATACAATTCCTGAGAAAGTTTTAAATGACATCGACCTAATAAATCTTCCTGAAAGGGAATTCAAAATAAACTCATTAACATGCTCATGGAGGTACAGAAACATATTCAAGAACTCAAGAATGAATTCCAGTCGGAGATCCGATCACTGAAGAGCACAATGGAGAGTATTAAAAGAAGACTGGATACAGTGGAGGAGACGATAAATGAAACAGAAACTAGAGAAGAGGAATGCCAAGAAGGTGAGGTACAGAGAGAAAAAAGGATCTCTAAGAACGAAAGAATATTGAGAGAACTGTGTGACCAATGCAAACAGAACAATACTCGTATTATAGGGGTAGCAGAAGAAGAAGAGAGAGAAAAAGGGATAGAAAGTTTCACAGAGCAGGTAATTGCTGAAAACATCCTTAATCTAGGGAATGAGATAGTCTCTCAGGTCACGGAGGTGCACAGATATCCCGACACAAGGGACCCGAGGAAGACAACATCAAGATATATAGTAATTAAAATGGCAAAGATCAAGGATAAGGACAGACTATTAAAAGAAGCCAGAGAAATAAGATCACATACAAAGGAAAACGATCAGGCTATCAACAGACTTCTCAACAGAAACCTTACAGACCAGAAGGGAGTGGCATGATGTATTTAATGCTATGAAGCAGAAGGGCCTTGAACCAAGAGTACTTTATCCGGCAAGATTATCATTTAAATTTGAAGGAGGGGTTAAACAATTCCCAGATAAGCAAAAGCTGAGAGAATTTATCTCCCACAAATCATCTCTACAGTGTATTTTGGAGGGACTGCTATAGATGGAAGTGTTCCTATGATTCAATAGCTGTCACCAGAGGTAATAAAACCACAGTAAAGAGAGTAGAACAGCTAATTACGAAGCAAATGCAAAATTAAATTAACTATCCCCAAAATCAATCAAGGGATAGACAAAAAGTATAGAATATGATCCCCAATATATAAAGAATGGAGAAGGAAGAAAAAGGAGAAGAAAAAAAAAAAGAACCTTTAGATTGTGTTTGTAATAGCATATTAAGTTAGACTCTTAGTAAGGAAGTATACCTTAGATAGTAAGATAACCACGAATCTAAAGCCTGCAATGGCAAAAGTACATACCTATCCGTAATCATCCTAAATGTAAATGGACTGAATGCACCCATTAAAAGACATAGAGTCACTGAATGGATAAAAAAACAAGACCCATCTATATGCTGCCTTCAAGAGACTCACTATAAACCCAAAGACATACACAGACTAAAAATGAAGGGATGGAAAAGACATTTCATGCAACTAATAATGACAAAAAAGCAGGAGTTGCAGTACTTGTATCAGACAAATAAGACTTCAAAACAAAGTCACAAGAGACAAATAAGGACATTACATAATGAAAAAAAGGGTCAATCCAACAAGATACAAACATTATAAATATCTATGCGCCCAACAGAGGAGCACCTACATATATGAAACAAATACTAACAGAATTAAAAGGGGAAGTAGAATGCAATGCATTCATTCTAGGAGATTTCAACACACCACTCACTCTGAAGGACAGATCAACCAGACAGAAAATAAGTAAGGAGACAGACACACTGAACAACACATTAGAACAAATGGACCTAACAGAAATCTACAAAACTCTACACCCAAAAGGAGCAGAATACACATTCTTCTCAGGTGCACATGGAACATTTTCAAGAATAGATCATATACTAGGCCACAAAAGGAGCCTCAGTAAATTCAAAAAATTAAAATTGTACCAACCAGTTTCTCAGACCAAAAAGATATGAAACTAGAAATAAGTTATGCAAAGAAAATGAAAAATCCCAAAAACACATGGAGGCTTCACAACATGCTTCTAAGTAATTAATGGATCAATGACCAAATAAAAACAGAGATCAAGCAATATATGGAGACAAATGACAAAAATAATTCAACACCACAAAATCTGTAGGATGCAAAAAAGGCCGTGCTAAGAGGAAAGTATATTGTAATATAGTTCTACTGCAGGAAAGAAGAACAATCCCATATGAGCAGTCAAACTCACAATTAACAAAACTAGAAAAAGAAGAACAAATGAGACCCAAAGTCAGTAGAAGGAGGGACATAATAAAGATCAGGGCAGAAATAAATAATATGGAGAAGAATCAAACAATAGAAAGGATCAATGAAAGTGAGAGCTGGTTCTTCAAGAAAATAAACAAAATAGATAAACCCTTACTGAGACGTATCAAGAAAAAAAGAGTCTACTCACATACACAGAATCAGAAATGAGAAAGTAAAAATCACTACGGACACTACAGAAATACAAAGAACTATTAGAGAATACTATGAAAAATTATATGCTAACAAACTAGATAACTTAGAAGAAATGGACAACTTTCTAGAAAAATACAACCTTTCAAGGCTGACCCAGAAAGAAACAGAAAAACTGAACAGACCAATTACCAGCAACAAAATTGAACTGGTAATCAAAAACCTACCTAAGAACAAAACCCCTGGACCAGATGGCTTCACAGCTGAATTTTATCAAACATTTAGTGAAGACCTAATACCTATCCTCCTTAAAGTTTTCCAAGGAGTAGAAGAAGAGGGAATACTTGCAAACTCATTCTATGAGGCCAGCATCACTCTAATACAAAAACTGGGCAAAGACACCACAAAAAAAGAAAATTACAGACCAATTTCCCTGATGAACATAGATGCAAAAGTACTCAACAAAATATTAGGAAACCGAAATCAAAAATACATCAAAAGGATCATCCATCATGATCAACTACGATTTATTCCAGGGATGCAAGGATGGTACAACATTAGAAAATCCATCAACATGATACACCACATCAACAAAAAGAAGGACAAAAACCACATGATCATCTCCATAGATGCTGAAAAAGCATTTGACAAAATTCAGCATCCATTCATGATAAAAACTCTCAGCAAAATGGGTATAGACAGCAAGTACCTCAACATAATAAAGGCCATATATGACAAACCCACAGCCAAAATTATGCTTTAACAGCAAGAAGCTGAAAGCTTTTCCTTTAAGATCGAGAACAAGACAAGGATGCCCACTCTCCCCACTTCTATTCCACATAGTACTGGAGGTCCTAGCAATGGCAATCAGACAACACAAAGAAATAAAAAGCACCCAGATTGACAAGGAAGAAGTTAAATTGTCCCTGTTTGCAGATAACACAATATTGTACATAAAAAACCCTAAAGGATCCACTCCTGAACTACTAGAACTAATATCTGAATTCAGCAAAGTTGCAGGATACAAAATTAATATGAAGAAATCTGTGGCATTCTTATACACTAACAATGAACTAGCAGTGAGAGAAATCAGGAGAACAATTCCATTCACAGTTGCATCGAAAAGAATATAATACCTAGGAATAAATCTAACCAAGGAAGTGAAAGACCTATAATCTGAAAACTACAAGACACTCATGAGAGAAATTAAAGAAGATACCAATAAGTGGAAACACATCCCATGTTCACGGATAGGAAGAATTAATATTGTCAAAATGGCCATCCTACCTAAAGCAATCTACAGATTCAATGCAATTCCTATGAGAAAGCAACAGCATTCTTCAATAAACTAAATAAAATTGCTCTAAAATTCATATGGAAGCACAAAAGACCCCAAACAGCCAAAGCAATCCTAAGAAGGAAGAATAAAGCAGCAGGGATTATGCTTCCCAACTTCAAGCTCTACTACAAAGCCACAGTAATCAAGACAATTTGGAACTGGCACAAGAACAGACCCATAGACCAATGGAATAGACTAGAGAGCCCTGATATAAACCCAACCATACACTGTCAATTAATATATGATAAGGGAGGCACGGACATACAATGGGGAAATGACAACCTCGTCAACAGCTGGTGTTGGCAAAACTGAACAGCTACATGCAAGAAAATGAAACTGGATTATTGTTTAACCCCATCCACAAAAGTAAACTCGAAATGGATCAAGGACCTAAATGTAAGTCATGAAACTATAAAACTCTTAGAAGATAACATAGCCAAAAATCTCCTGAATATAAGCATGAGCAACTTCTTCCTGAACACATCTCCTGCAAGAGAAACAAAAGCAACAATGAACTCATGGGACTACATCAAACTAAAAAGTTTCTGTACAGCAAAGGACACCATCAACAGAACAAAAAGACATCCTACAATATGGGAGAATATATTTGTAAATGACTTATCCAACAAGCATATAAAGAACTTAGACACCTCAACACCCAAAAAGCAAATAACCCAATTAAAAAATGGGCAGAGGATATGAAGAGACAGTTCTCCAAAGAAGAAATTCAGATGTCCAAAAGACACATGAAAAGATGCTCCACATCACTAATCATCAGGGAAATGCAATTTAAAACCACAATGAGATATCACCTCACACCAGTAAGGATGGCCACAATTGAAAAGAGTAAGGAACATATGCTGGTGGGGACACAGAGAAAGGGGAACCCTCCTACACTGCCGGTGGGAATGTAAGCTAGTTCAACCATTGTGGAAAACAATATGGAGGTTCCTCCAAAAAACTAAAAATAGAAATACCATTTGACCCGAGAATCCTACTCTTTGGAATTTACCCAAAGAATACAACTTTTCAGATTAAAAAAGACATATGCACCCCTACGTTTATTACAGAACTTTTTACAATAGCCAAGATATGGAAGTCACCTAAGTGTCCATCAGTAGATGAATGGATAAAGAAGATGTGGTACATATACACAATGGAATACTATTCAGCCATAAGAAAGAAACAAATCCTACTATTTGCAACAACATGGATGGAGCTGGAGGATATTAACGTCAGTGAAATAAGCCAGGTGGAGAAAGAGAAGTGCCAAATGATTTCCCTTATTTGTGAAGTATAACAACTCCAAGAAGGAACTAGTGGTTACCAAAGCAGAGTGGTGTGGGAGGGTGGGTGAAGGGGATTGAGGGGTATTATGTTTAGTACACATGCTGTGGGGGATCATGGGGAAAATAGTGTAGCACAGAGAAGGCAAATAGTGAATTTGTGGCATCCTATTACACCGATGGACAGTGACTGCATTGGGGTATGGGTGGGGACTTGATAATATGGGTAAATGTAGTAACCACATTGTTTTTTGATGTGAAAGCTTCATAAGAGTGTATATCAATAATACCTTAATAAAAAAAATAGGTCTTACCTGTCTTTTTAAGTTATCATTCAATTCTTTCAATGTATCAAAAGAGGACCTTAGCCTCTTGCTTTCTTTCTTTCTTTCCTTAAGAACTTCAGTTAAGTGCTCAACTTCTGCATTGTGTTGCTAGGAAGGGAAAAAAAATCTGATCTAAAAATCATGTAAGGATTCCAAGTCACTAGTGCTACAGAACACAAATTAATTAAAAATCAGAACCTCTTGAATCACAGGACTTTACAGTGTACTTAAGCATATACATGACTAATACTGCAAAACATTTATAAAAACTGTGTAATTAACCAACGTAGTAACAAAGTATTAAAAGCATTTGTTAAATACTTATTAAAACGTATCATGGAACAGTTTTCTGCTTCTGCTCAGAAAAATCCACGACAGAACTCAGTGAAATAATTTCTATCTGACATTATGAAGTGATAAAACAATGAAGGATCCTTATGAAAACATTAGGTAGGTACTTACAGCTTTATTGATTAAAGCTTAAGGTTTAGGTTAACCTTGAGAAGAGAAATATTGCATAGACAGAATAAACTAATTTCTTGGTCTCGTAAAATAGCTAAAATTCCATAGACAGAATAAACTAATTCCTTTATCTCATAATATAGCTGTTTACATCTCAACAAATTTACGTACATAATGAAATTTATCTGAGCCCCAAACTATGTCTCTCCTTAATCAGTTTTATAAATAAGTCAAATCAATTTCCCATCTTACGTTTAAATGAAATAGCACCTCTTAAAGTGTGAATGCTTATAGTTTCTTTTATCTTGTATTCTCAATTTATTCATAATGTATTAAAAGAAGTTTCTAAAGAAAATCAGGAAATTTAATTAATTTCTTTCCTCTAAGTAATCATATAGTTACCATTAAAATAAAGCAGCTTCTTTATACTTAATAAGAATAGCAGACAGGAACTCTAAAGAGAAAAAATAAAAAATAAAACTAGGATGCACGGCTCTGGGAATCCAAGCATTCCTTCTTTTGCCCTGTTTAAAAATCCAATCAACTGAGAAAATTAGCTTATGTATATTTTATTATATTAGATGATTGCTTAAATAACTTAAGGTACAGCCACAAATACAGGCATTTTAAAAATTAGGTTAATATTCTCATTCTTCTGATTTTTCCACATCCAAAAGATATTAAAAACATATGAGATGACTTCCATTTCTAGTATGCCAGGATAAGCCCATGGCACTCTACTTCTCTTACTGATTACAACTAAATCTGAGAAAAGTAAACAGAAACAGGACTGTAGAAAGGAGTGAGAAGCCACACTCGTCAGGGTGAAGCTCCCTGAGGTCACACCAACAAGATAATATAACAGTTGTAAATATCTATGTACCCAACATAGAAGCACCTAAATATATAAAGTAAATATTAACAGACAAAAAGGTAGAAATGAACAGTACTACAACAAGAGACTTTAACACTCCACTTACATCAATTGAAAGATCATCCTGACAGAAAATCAATATGGAAACAGTGGCTCTGGACAACACATTAGACCAAATGGATATCCAAAAAATTTATATAGAACTCATACAACTCAACACACACAAAAAAACAATCCAGTTAAAAAATGGGCAGAGGACCTGAATAGACATTTTTCCAAAGAAGAATACAGATGACCTATAGGTCCATGAAAAGATGGTCCACATCACTAACCATCAGGAAAATGCAAACCAAAACCAAAACGAGATATCACCTCACACCAGTCAGAACAGCCACTATCCAAATGACAAGAAATAACAAGTGTTGGCAAGGATGTGGAGAAAAGGGAGCCCTCCTACACTGCTGGGAGGAATGTAAATTGGTGCAGCCACTATGGAAAACAGTATGGAATTTCCTCAAAAAATTAAAAATAGAAATACTATGTGACCCAGTAATTCCACTTCTAGGAATTTACCCGAAGAAAACAAAATCCCTGATTCAAAAAGATAAATGCTCCTCTTTTTATTGCTGCATTATTTATAATAGCCAAGATTTGGAAGCAACCTGAGTGTCCAGCAGTAGATGAACAAATAAAGAAGAGGTGGTACATATACACAAGGGAACATTATTTGGCCATGAAAAAGAATAAATACAGTCTTTGGTAGCTACATGGGTAGACCAAAGGTATTATGCTAGGTAAAATAAGTCAGTCATATCATTTCACTTATCTGTGGAATCTATATAATAAATGAACAAACAAAACAAAACAGAAACAGACTCATAAGCACAGAGAACAGACTGGTGATTCTGCCATAGGAGAAAGGGATGGGATGCCAAAATAGATGAAGGGGATTAAGAAGCACAAACTTCCAGTTTTAAAATAAATATGTCATGGGGACATAAAGTACAGCATAAGAAATATAGTTAATAATATTATAATAACTTTGTATGATAACAGATGGTAAGTATAATTATCATGGTATCTCATAATGTACATAAATTTCAAATCACTATGTTGTACACATAAAACCAATATATTATATCAAGTATACTTCAATAAATAAATAAATAAATGAATGAATGAATGATTGGGCTAGCTGCCTATAAACATAAATAACATGAACATTCTCCAGAGGACTGTAACAGGATCCAGAATCTATACAACACAATAGTCAAAAGATTCTAAATACAATCTAAAAGTCACAGACATACAAAAAATGAGAAAGGGTAACTTAGTCTCAAGAAAAATGCCCATCCTTAGATGATCCAGATGTTGGATATTTAACTATGTTCCATGAAGGAAATGTAAATGAATGCAAAAGGAAAGATAAAAATCCTCATGAGAAAAATTAAAAATAGTTTCAAGAAGAACATAACTGGAAATTTTAGAACTTTAAAAACCAGAAATAAAAAATTCTCTGGATGAGCTCAATAGCAACAAGGAATGAAAGAAGAAACACTGAACTTACAGATCAACAGACATTACCAAATCTGGGAACAAAGAAAAAGATGAAAAAGGAATAGAGCCTAAGGAATCTGTGGAGTAACAGCAAAAGCCCTAACACATGAGTCAATGGAGACCCGAAAGGAAAGAGCAACTGGAATATGAAAATATTTGAACAAATATTGGATGAAAACTTCCCAAATTTGGTGAAAGACATAAATCTCCAAATCCAAGGTGTTCAGTGAACCTCAAACAGGATAAACTCAAAGAAAAGCATGCAGAAATACACTGTATTTCTTTTTTTTGAATTGATTTGCTGTAACTGAGTTGCTGCTGAAAAGCAAGGATAAAGAAAAATCATGAAATGGTTCTATTTACTTGACATTCTGGGAAAAGCAGAACTACAGGGACAGAAAGTAGGTCAGTGGATTTTAGGGGTGAGAATGGGGAAGGGGCACCTACTAAAGGAGCATAAAGAAACTCTAGGGTGCTAAAATTATTCTTTATCTTCCAAATAGAATGAATTTTATCCTACCTAAGTTATATACAGAGTAATGTATCTCTTGATATGAAACAAAGAAGTATACAATACCACCTATATAATACTCTTGACAAAAACATTTAATCTGAATATAATCATTAGGCGAACAATCAAGAAAATATGATATACTCTTTAGGACAGCTGCCCTGGAGTACTCAAAGCAAAGTGTCATAAAACACAAAAGATGGTGAAGTTGACTACTTAAGACTCACAGAAACCAAAAAGATATAAAAATCAAATATAAGACATGAATTTTGTCTAGTTCCCTGATTAGAAAATGAAACCAAAAAAGCAATAGAACAGATTTTGGGGACCAATTGGGAAAGTGAATGTGAGCTTATTAAATTATATTATTAAATTAGCATTAACTTCCTAATATGATGGTATCATGAAAAATGTCCTTATTCTTAGGAGATACATGCATAGGAGTATGTCTCTCCCAAGAATAAGTATTCATAATACCAACGAAGCACTTAGGGGTGCTGTGTCATGATTTTTGCATTTTCAAATGGTCAGGAAAAAATGTATGTGGGGAAGAGGAAAAATAAATCAAATGTGGCAAAGTGCTAATAACTAGTGAACCTCAATTAAGAGGAAAAAGAGAAATCATATTACTCTAAAACCAAATGCTATAGTTACCTCATTTAAAATCTGAAATCTTCTAAGAACCTCTTCTTCAACACCTTTAATTTTACTCAAGGCAGTTTCATGTCTGAAAAGCAGCTGTTCTTTCTCTACTAAAAAATGTTCTCGCTTTTGAAGTTCTTCAGCAAATTCCTGTTGTGCGGCAGTTTCACACTGTATCAAAATTTAAGATATAAGTGTTTTTAAAAAGTATGTTCACAAATTTTACAAGTTCTATTTTTATTTATAAAGACTGTAGCTTAGTCAAATGGTGTTTAGAACTACAAGGATACCAAGTAATAGCTAGACTAGTACAGTAAGTTTTCACAGAAATTCTATCCTGTTACAAAATGAGGAGATACTATAGTGAAATTCCACTATGATGACTCAAGAAAAGTTGGGGCCCTACGTGATCAGTACTATACAGAACTAATACCCTGTGCAGCTCCAGCTCCATGCCCCAGGCCAACTTCACAGCTCTCTCTGACCTACACGCTCCAAGCCCTTGCCTTGTCTTTCATCACCTAGGGCTGAAAGGCCACAGCCCTGCATTAAAGCACTAGCCAATGCTACCCCACTAAAAACCAGTGCAGGAAAATTACACACCATAAAAAGTAGTACTACTGTAAATTCATTGTCTCAAACTCCACTGGGTTCTCAATGCAGTCCAGAAATCTTTTTATATTTTCATGGTTGTTTCTCTCTTTCCCATTCTTCACAGTGTCTAATTCAAACCTTCTCTACTCTTGACTTTGAACACATAACCTCCTACATCATTCTGAAGACAGTCTCATGTCTAACTTCACAGGAAAAAAACTGGAGATAGCAGATAGCAACCTCCTGCCCTCAAGACACACACATTTCTCCTTCCCTCCCATTACAAAGGCAGGCTCAGAAACTCACTGGTTTCTACCGTCCTGTGGAGACTTAACATCTTCAATCTCTCCCATCTCATCTGAAATGAATTCTCCGTGGACCCTACCTACTTATCACCTCCCTTGAACAGTTTCTTTACAACTCTGTCTGTTTGCTGAGCCCTCTTTACCTCCTAATCACTCCTCAATTTACTTTAACCAGTTGTCAGCCCATGCCTCCTTACTGAAATGGCTTACCTATTACTAAATCTGAAGGTCACTTTTCAATCCTAATTTTATTGAGCCTTCAGCAGCACTTTATACTACTGTTCCTTGTTCAACTAACATACTCTCTTTTACTGGCTTCCATGACACCACTCTCTCTTGGCTTTCCAGCTCCCTCACGGCTATGTCTTCTCAGTCTCCTCTGCAGGCTCTGCTTCCTCAACTGTCCTTGAATTACTCATGTTCCTCAGGATTTTCTCACTCTTCACACTCTTCTCAGTTTGGTACCATCCGCTCAATGGCTAGAGTTACCATGGATGTGCTAACTGTTCCGAACCTACAATTGTTCAGCTCTTTCTCCCAAGATCCAAACTCAAGTTTAAACTGCCTATTTAGAATCTCCACCTGTGTGCTTTCAGCACAAACTGAACATGTCCAAAACTGAATTAAATTCACCATCAGGGAAACGCAAATAAAATCCACAATGAGATATCACTTCACACCCAGTAAGACAGCTAGAATCAAAAAGATAGTAACAAGTGTTGTCAAGGATGGAGAGAAACTGGAACCCTCATACACTGCTGGTAGGAATGTAAAATGGTGCACTTTGGAAAACAGCCTGAAAAACGTTAAACACAGAGCTACTATATGACACAGCAATTCCACTCTGAGATATACACCCAGGAGAGATGAAAGCGTACGTCCACACAAAACTTAAATGAATGTTCACAGTAGCATTAGTCATAATAGCCAAAAATAGGAAACCCACATGTCCATTAATCGATGAATGAATAAAGAATATGTAGTACACCCCAAAAAAAAATATGTGGTACATCTATATAATGGAGTATTCAGTAATAAAAAGGAACAAAGTACTGATAGATGCTCCTACATGAATGAGCCTTGACAATATCATGCTAAGTGAAAGGAGCCAGACACTTCACATATGCTACATATTATATGACTCCATTTGTTTGGAAAGTCCAGAATAGGCAAATCTAAAGACAGAAAATCAACTAGTGGTTGCTAGAGCTAAGGGGAGGTGCAGGGAAGAAATGAGGAGAGATATCTAATGGATGGAGGTTTCTTACTGGGATAATGAAAATACTCTAAAATTGGCTGTGGTGACGATAGCATGACTCCTTGAATATACTGAAAATAACTGAATTGTACACTTCTAAAGAAATTAAAAGAGGCCCTTCCAACACGTGAAGACAGCAAAAAGATGGCTGTCTATGAGCCAGAAACTGGGCTCTTGCCAGACTGAAAGTGACGGAGCCTTGATCTTGTACTCCTAGCCTACAGAACTACTTGATGTGTATTCGCTGTTTCCTTTGTTAATTGGCAAGGCCACTGGGAAGGTACATGACCTTTTCCTTTTCTCGGAGATGGCTCAAGGTGCAGTAAACCTTTTTTCTGATTATCAGTTTTGGCTGTGGACCTCCACTTTGGAAACCCAACAAGACACCTGCCTTCACCTGCCTCAGTCCCAGCAATTCCTGAGGAAGGTATATGAAGCCTTGAAAGATGGACTCCAACACAAGCACTGGAAGTCACCCACTGTTGACAAAAACTGGCTGGAGTTCTTTTATTCTGGCACACAATGGAAGCCAAACTATCCTGCTATGGTGCTGTGTTACTTAACAAAGCCACAGAATCTGGAGAAGCAAAGCCTATCTCTTGGACACAGGGTTGTTATCTCATACACTCTAAGTATTCAGATTTGATACAAAATAAGTCTGTCTTCTTCATTCAAGGTCCTGGACATGCACCCACAGATTACTATCCTGGTATATGGTTTTATCATTAGTGTCTGAAATTAGAATCATATTAGTGGATTTAACATTCAAAGGCAGAAGCATCCTGGAGGCACCCATCAGACTGTGGGGTAAAGAGAGCTCCAGGGTGCTACTAATGGGAACATACCCTGTTACTATTTCTTCTTAGCAGTTAAGGATACTTAAACTGAAGTAAATAAATAAATTAATGGTGGTTTATTTATAGGCTGGAATGCTACAGGGCAGCTAAAATAAATGAAACAGATCTGCATCTTCCAAATACGTAAAACTCAAAAATATAACAATGAATTCATCAAGGAAGTTGCAAAAAGATATCCACAGTATGTCATTACTTATGTAAAAGTTTAAAACACTCAAAACAATATATATATATATGAATACGTAAAAGTGTTACAACATAAAAGTTTTAACAGTAAAGGATCTAAAAGACAGTAATCTATACCAACTTCAGGAGAGTGCTAAATTCTGGGAATGGGAAGAGTCAATGGGGTGGGAAAAGGATTTTTCAAATGGAATAGAAACACTTTATTTCTTTAAAAATATCAAATAGAAATATTAATGTTAGCACTGCAAAACATGGGCAGTGGGTACACAGTTGATGTAATAATTCTCTGTAAAAGGCCAAAAATAAAAGATAATGTTCACAATAAGGAATTATGTCCTGAAAAAAACAAATTTAATAGTAATGAATTTTGGAAAAACAGAATTAATCTTTTCCTCCTCCAGTCTTGTTCCCTACCTCAGCAAAAAGCAGCATCCAGTAGCCAAAAAAAAAAATCTATTATTTTACCCATGGCTGAAGCCCTACTGCACACTTCCCACATCAAAACAATCTCCAAAACCTACTGATCCCACCTCTTAAATATGTGTCGAATCCATCCACTTCTCTCTATTCCTAAGGCCCTCTGACTGCCAAGCTTATCTGTTTAGCTACTGACATTTTATATCCATAACTCTCAAACCTAATCCATTCCAAACTAAAATCTTGATCTTTCTCCCTAAATCCATTTTTCCTCCTACTTGTACAAACCAGAAATGTGGGAATCATCCTAGACACCTTATTCCCCTATAGCACAGCCAATTTCATTACACCAAGGCTAGGAGATTTTACCTTCAAAACAAATCTCTAATCTACTCACTTCTACTTCTCTGCCACCACCCAGTCCAAGGTACCTTTACCTCTCACCTGTATTATTGCAGAATATCCGTCCGGTCTCCCAAGTTCCATACCTGGCCCCCTCCAATCCACAAATTCACATCAGATTATATAGCTACTCTGCTCTAAAAATCCTCAGAGTTACCTGCTACATTTTCCTCCAATGAATATATTTTCAGACCTCAGGAGCTTCTCATATCAGAGCATCTCAGTCTAAAATGTATCCCTTTCACTAGGCAGACCAATACTCATCCTTCAGGGTGTAAGTGAAATGCTACTTTCTTAGAAAAACCCTACCTGGCTTCTCAATCTATCCCAATCAGGTATTCATATTATTAACTACATTATTCACTTAAATTTATAATGTAACTATATGGATACTCACAATTTCCTTCTAATAAGCTACATGTAGCAAGGACTGTATATATTTACATCTGTATACTCAGCACTGAGCATGCAAATGCATATTAAAAGATGTTCAGATATTTGTTGAATGAATGAAATCACACAGTACAACAAAACATACTTAATAATAACTAATACAATAGAAGACCATAGTAATTTTTAAAGTCAGATTCAACTAAATAGGATTAATTAAATCAGATTAAACCATTGTACTTCATTTTTTAAATTAAATACTTGTATTTTTATTGTGTTTGCTGCAGGTGATAGATATATCCTTACCACCCTGCTTATTCTTTTTTATTCTGTAAAGTATTATTAAAGGAATCTTCCTAATGCACTATTTCTTACCTCATTACTCACTTGCTTAAAAACTTATAATAGCGACACATAGGGAGGGTTCAAGATGGCAGCGTGAGAGGTGAGACAGGGAACTCCTACCAAAACCATAGATAGCTTGAAAATATAGTTAATACAATCAACCCTAAAACAGCATCAGGAAAGAAGGCTGCACCAGACTGCATACAGACCTCACGAACAGAGCAGACCTCACAAAACGGTAAGGTATGAAAGCCTTGATCTGGCGGGACCCAAGCCCTCCCCCCACCCCAGCTCATGGGCAGGAGGAAGACAAATGAAGTGAGGAGGGGGTGGAAGCTTGGATTGCTGAACACCTAGGCCTGGAGATCTGCTTTGCGAGCAGAAATCTACATTGTGTGGTGCTCTGGAGGATGGGGAGCTGGAACAGGCGGAGTGCTTGAGACAGATTCCAGGCATTTGTGGAGGACAGGATCCACACCTGGCCGCTCTGAGACAAGGGGAACGCAGGCAGTCTGAGAGGCTTCCTAGCAGTGGGAGGGCTGCTGAAGGCGCAAGATTTGCATGGAGCTTGCTGCACGGGACAAAAGATAGGGGGACAAAGTTGTCTGGGTGCGATCTGCCCAGCAGATTGGGAACTTTGGGGAGCTTCAGGCGCTCCATCCCCCTGGCTGGCTACTCAGCTCTGAGGCCCCCCACGGTGATAGGCAGCCTGCTGAGCCTTCCTCCTGGCCTGACAGCACCGGATGGCAAACTGACAGTCACTGCTCTGGCGTCAGGCCAGCCAGAGGGAGGCCCCGCCTACAACAGCTAGAAACGCCAAGCACAGAGGCTTACACCTATGTGCTCGGCCCACTGGCCGTGATACTGACAGGAAAGATGGGAGTCAAGAAACAGATCTTTCCTCCGCCCAGGCAGCAGTTCTGCTCCCCTACAACCCCTAACTTCACTCTAGGGGCTGAGCAGCTCCAGAAACTGGAGCTTCTGAGCAATAGTGGGCACCACACAGAAGTATGAAACGTCAAAAGAACATGGTACAGACCAAAATCTCACAAACCCCACAAAAAGGGCCAAATGAAACTGAACTCACCAATCTTCCCGAAAGAGAGTTCAAACTAAAAATGATAAACATGCTTATGGGGGATGAAAGATGGCGGCATGAGAGTTGAGACAGGCTTCCTCCTAAAACCATATATAACACAAAATATAATTAATACAACTAATCCTGAAAGAGCAACAGAAAAGAGGACTCCACCAGACTGCATACACCTGGAGAAAAGAGCAGACCTCACAGAACAGGGTAACGTACCAAAGCTGTGGCCCGCTAGAAGCCAAGCCCTTCCCCCATGCCAGCTCACAAGCAGGGAGGGAGTAGAGGCCGGGACTGCTGAATACCTAACTCCAGAGATCTGCTCTGGGAGCACAAACCTACAGTTCATGGTGCTTGGATGATACTCT
Source organism: Phataginus tricuspis (assembly GCA_029783875.1). NCBI lineage: Eukaryota > Metazoa > Chordata > Mammalia > Pholidota > Manidae > Phataginus > Phataginus tricuspis. The sequence goes on along the minus strand of JAQQAC010002629.1, from coordinate 24,735,297 downwards.
GGTGATTACGGGGTTGGAAAGCTGAGACAGGTAGAATTCCTGGAGAGACTGAGATTCCAGCCGCTTGTAGAAAGCATGGATCCATATCTGGCTAATCATGGGACAAAAGAAAGGTGGGCAGTCTGAGAGACTAACAAGGAAGCCCATAGCAGGAGGGCTACTAAAGTGGCAAGGATTGCACAGAGCTTACTGCTCAGGAGAAAGAATAGGTAGACAAAATTGTCCAGGTGCACTCTGCCCAGCGGGTTGGGAGCTTTGCCATAAAGACTCTCATATTTAAGGAGGAAAAAGAAATTTTCCTCCTTAGACGATCTTCAGATGCTCAAGATCCCTGGGTGGCTACACGGCTCCAACGACCCCCTCCGTGATACGCAGCCTACTGCACCTTTCTCCTGGCCAGCCCCACCTGGCTTGCAAACAGGCAAATCCTACCCTGGGGTTAGTCAAGCCAGAGGGATGATCTGCCTACAGCAACTACAAAGGCAAAGCATAGAGGCTTATACCTGGGTGCTCAGCCCACTGGTTCAGGCAGTGGAGACAGGCATAGCAGCTGGGTGGCAGGAAACAGCTCTTTCCTCCCCCCAGGCACCAATATCACTCCACTGTGACCAACGACATTGCTTCAGGGGCTGAGCAGGTCCAGGGAGTAGAGCTTCAGGGCACTAGAGCACGCATATACAAATATGAAATGCCAAAGGAATCTGGTTCAGAGTAAAATTATTAATACCACCCCTGAGAAAGATTTAAATGAAATCGACCTCACGATTCTTCCTGAAAGGGAGTTCAAAATAAAAATCATTAACATGCTCATGGAAGTATGGAAAGATATTCAAGAACTCAGGAATGAATTACAATCAGAGATCCAATCATTGACCAGCACAATGGAGGGTTTAAAAGCAGATTAGATACGGTGAAAGAGACAATAAATGAAATAGAAACTAAAGAAGAGGAAGACAAAGCTGATGCGCAGAGAGAAAAAAAGATCTCTAAGAATGAAAGAATATTGAGAGAACTGTGTGACCAACCCACACGCAACAATATTCGCATTATAGGGGTACCAGAAGAAGAAGAGAGAGAAAAATGGACAGAAAGTGTCTCTGAGGAGGTAATTGCTGAAAAATTCCCCAATCTGGGGAATGAGATAGTCTCTCAGGTCATGGAGAGGTACAGATCTCCCAACACAAGGGACCCAAGGAAGACAACACCAAAACATATAGTAATTAAATTGGCAAAGATCAAGGATAACGACAGACTATTAAAAGCAGCCAGAGAGAGAAATAAGATCACATACAAAGGAAAGCCCATCAGGCTATCATCAGACTTCTCAACAGAAACCTTACAGTCCAGAAGGGAGTGGCATGATGTATTTAATGCAATGAAGCAGAAGGCTCTTGAATGAAGAAGATTTTATCTGGCAAGTTTATCATTTAAATTTGAAGGAAGGATTAAACAATTTCAGATAAGTAAAAGCTGAGAGAATTTACCTCCCACAAACCACCTCTACAGTGCATCTTGGAGGGACTGCTATAGATGGAAGTGTTCCTATAGTTTAATACCTGTCACCAGAGGTAATAAAACCAGAGTAAAGAAAGTAGAACAGCTAATTACTAAGCAAATGCAAAAATTAAAATATCTCCAAAGTCAATCAAGGGATAGACAAAGAGTACAGAATATGATACCTAATATATAAAGAATGGAGGAGGAAGAAAGAGGAAGAAAAAAAAGAACCTTTAGATTGTGTTTGTAATAGCATATTAACTGAGTTAAGTTAGACTCTTAGATACTGAGGAAGTTAACCTTGAACCTTTGGTAACCACGAATCTAAAGCCTACAATGGGGGTAAGTACATACCTATCAATAATCACCCTAAAGGTAAATGGGACTGAATGCACCAAGCAAAAGACACAGAGTAACAGAATGGATAAAAAAGCAAGACCCATTTATATGCTGCTTACAAGAGACTCACTTTAAACCCAAAGACATACACAGACTAAAAGTGAAAGGGATGGAAAAAGATATTTCATGCAACTAATAGGGAGAAAAAAGCAGGAGTTGCAGTACTTATATCAGACAAAATAGACTTCAAAACAGACAAAGTCACAAGAGACAAAGAAGGAGATTACATAATGATAAAGGGGTCAATCCAACAAGAAGATATCACCATTATAAATATCTATGTGCCCTACACAGAAGAACCTACATATGTGAAACAAATACTAACAGAATTAAAAGGAGAAATAGAATGCAATGCATTCATTCAAGGAGCCTTACACTCCACCAACTCTGAAGGACAGATCAACCAGACAGAAAGTAAGTAAGGAGACAGAGGCAAGAAACAACACAATAGAACAAATAGAGCTAACAGACATCTACAGAACTCTACACACAAAAGCAGCAGAATACATATTCTACTCAAGTGTACATGGAACATTTTCAAGAATAGATCATATACTAGACCACAAAAAGAGCCTCGGTAAATTTAAAAGATTGAAATTTTAAAAACCACTTATCAGACCACAAAGGTATGAAACTAGAAATAAATTACGCAAAGAATATGAAAAATCCCACAAACCCATGACGGCTTCACAACATGCTCCTAAATAATCAATAGATCAATTATCAAATAAAAACAGAGATCAATCAATATATGGAGATAAATGACAACAATAATTCAACACCACAAAATCTGTGGGACATAGCAAAGGCCGCGCAAAAACGGAAATATATTGCAATACAGGCCTACCTCAGAAAAGAAGTACAGTCCCAAATGAATAGTCTAAACTCACAATTAATGAAACTAGAAAAGGAAGAACAAATGAGGACCAAAGTCCGCAGAAGGAGGGACATAATAAAGATTAAACCATAAATAAATAAAATTGAGAAGAATGAAACAATAGAAAGAAACAATGACAGCAGAAGCTGGCTCTTCGGGAAAATATACAAAACAGATAAACCCCTAGCCAGACTTATAAAGATAAAAAGAGAGTCTCCATTCATAAACAGAATCAGAAATGAGAAAGGAAAAATCACTACGGACACCACAGAAATACAAACAATTATGAGAGAATACTATGAAAACCTATACGCTAACAAATTGGATAACCTAGAAGAAATGGATAACTTTCTAGAAAAATACAACCTTCCAAGGCTGACCCAGGAAGAAACAGAAAATCTGAATAGACCAATTACCAGCAAAGAAATTGAACTGGTAATCAAAAAACTACCTGAGAACAAAATTCCTGAACTAGATGGTTTCACTGCTGAATTTTATCAAACATTTCGTGAAGACCTAATACATATTCTCATGAAAGTTTTCCAAAAGGTAGAAGACGGGGGAATACTCCCAAGCTCATACCAACAAGGACATCACTCTAATACCAAAACAACACAAAAAAAGAAAATTATAGACCAATATCCCTGATGAACATAGATGCAAAAATACTCAACAAAATATTAGCAAACCGAATTCAAAAATACATCAAAAAGATCATCCTTCATGATCAAGTGGGATTCATCCCAGGGATGCAAGAATGGTACAACATTTGAAAATCCATCAACATCATCCACTATATCAACAAAAAGGACAAAAACCGCGTGATCATCTCCATAGATGCTGAAAAAGCATTTGACAAAATTCAACATCCATTCATGATAAAAACTCTCAACAAAATGGGTATAGAGGGCAAGTACCTCAACATAATAAAGGCCATATATGACAAACCCACAGCCAACATTATACTTAACAGCAAGAAGCTGAAAGCTTTTCCTTTAAGATCAGGAACAAGACAAGGATGCCCACTCTCTCCATTTTTATAAAACATAGTTCTAGAGGTGCTAGCCATGGCAATCAGACAACACAAAGAAATAAAAGGCATCCAGATTGGTAAGGAAGAAGTCAAACTGCCCCTGTTTACAGATCACATGATACTGTACATGAAAAACCCTAAAGAATCCACTCCAAAACTACTAGATCTAATATTTGAATTCAAGAAAGTTGCAAGATACAAAATTAATACACAGAAATCGGTTGCATTTCTATACACTTATGGTGAACTGGCAGAAAGAGAAAATAGGATAACAATTCCATTCACAATCGCATCAAAAAGAATAAAATACCTAGGAATAAACCTAACCAAGGAAGTGAAAGACTTATATTCTGAAAACTACAAGACACTCATGAGAGAAATTAAAGAAGATACCAATAAATGGAAACACATCCCGTGCTCATGGATAGAAGAATTAACATTGTCAAAATGGTCATCCTGCCTAAAGCAATATATAGATTCAACGCAATCCCTATCAAAATACCAACAGCATTCTTCAACGAACTAGAGCAAATAGTTCTAAAATTTATATGGAACCAAAGACCCCAAATAGCCAAAGCAATCATGAGAAGGAAGAATAAAGCAGGGGGAATTATGCTCCCTGACTTCAGACTCTACTACAAAGCCACAGTAATCAAGACAATTTGGTACTGGCACAAGAACACACCCATAGATCAATGGAACAGATTAGAGAGCCCCCACATAAACCAAGCATATAAGCTCAATTAACATATGATAAAGGAGTCATAGATATACAATGGGGAAATGACAGCCTCTTCAACAGCTGGTGTTGGCAAAACTGGACAGCTACATGTAAGAAAATGAAACTGGATTATTGTCTAACCCCATACACAAAAGTAAACTCAAAATGGATCAAAGACTTGAATGTAAGTCATGAAACCATAAACTCTTAGAAAAAAATATAGGCAAAAATCTCTTGGACATAAAGATGAGCAAATTCTTCATGAACATATGTCCCCAGGCAACAGAAACAAAAGCAAAAATGAACAAGTGGGACTCTATCAAACTATAAAGTTTCTGTACAGCAAAGGACACCATCAATAGAATAAAAAGACATCCTACAGTATGGGAGAATATATTCATAAATGACATGCGATAAGGGGTTGACCTCCCAAGTATATAAAGAGCTCACGCACCTCAAGAAACAAAAAGCAAATGAGCCAATTAAAAAATGGGCAAAGGAGCTGAACAGACACTTCTCCAAAGAAGAAGGTCAGATGGCCAACAGGCACATGAAAAGATGCTCCACATCACTAGTCATCAGAGAAATGCAAATTAAATCCACAATGAGATATCACCTCACACCAGTTAGGATGGCCAACATCCTAAAGACAAATAACAACAAATGTTGGCAAGGATGTGGAGAAAGGGGAACCCTCCTACACCTCTGGTGGGAATGTACATTAGTTCAACCATTGTGGAAAGCAGTATGGACGTTCCTCAAAAAACTCAATATAGAAATACCATTTGATCCAGGAATTCCACTCCTAGGAATTTACCCTAAGAATGCAGCAGCCCAGTTTGAAAAAGACATATGCACCCCTATGTTTATCGCAGCACTATTTACAATAGCCAAGAAATGGAAGCAACCTAAGTGTCCATCAGTAGATGAATGGATAAAGAAGATGTGGTACAAATACACAATGGAATACTATTCAGTCATAAGAAGAAAACAAATCCTACCATTTGCAGCAACATGGATGAAGCTAGAGGGTATTATGCTCAGTGAAATAAGCCAGGTGGACAAAGATAAGCATCAAATGATTTCACTCAACTGTGGAGTATAAGAAAAAACAAAAAACTGAAGGAACAAAACAGCAGCAGACTCACAGAGCCCAAGAATGGACTAACAGTTACCAAAACGAAAGGGACTAGGGAAGATGGGTGAGAAGGGAGGGATAAGGGGGAAAAGGGGTATTACAATTAACACACATAATGTAGCAGGAGTGGGTGGGAGGGATACAGGGAAAGCAGTATGACACAGAGAAGACAAGTAGTGGTTCTATAGCATCTTAGTACGCTGATGGATGGTGACTGAATGGGGTATGTGGTGGGGACTTGATAATGGGGGGAGTCTAGTAACCATAATTTGCTCATGTAATTGTACATTAATAATAGGAAAAAAAACCTATAATAGCCAGTCTTTGTTTTCATTATTATAAGCTGAATTACTTGGAGAAAATGTATACTGTTTTTTTTTTAATGTTTTGAAAACTATTTCACATGTACAGAAACATAACATTTACAACTAGGAAAATTTCAAACAGAAATAGTGTATAAAGCAGACTTTCACCTCCTTGTCTTACTGCCATTTAGTGGATAAACCTGACAAATACATGAATTACATTCCTTAGAAACAAAAATCCCAAAGAAGGTAGGTAACAGCCAATATTCTCAAATGAATTTTGGTGAGAGCTGACAAAAGGACTTCTTACATAAAGGTATTTAAAACAATGAATTAGAATACCTATTTCAAAAAACATACTTCACCAGATTCTATTTCTTAAACAGGATGGAATGAAAACAGAAGACAGTCTGAAATCTAAGAAACATACCTACACCCAAAAACACCACTGTTTATAATTTTCTCTCAGCTGTACAATTTTCCCTCCAGTAGTTTCAATAAACTGGTTCACTTCCAACATTGTTTTGACAAACTTATTTAAAATAATTAAAATGAAACACCTTATATTCAAACTGTATAAATGTTTAGTGCTTAGAATATAAATATTTCTGAATTCTCAATTCAGTAGTTCTTACCTGCAGTTTCTGGTGTATTTGAAATAATTCATCATATATCTGATTAATCTGATGTGGAAGTAAACTCTGCTTGTTTGATGAGTTAGATGTTGGAAAGCTAACACGTTTCAAAGGAGAGTCAAATGCATCACTGCAACATTCAGTCCAATTTCTTGAATTTGAGGCCAAATTAGTCGGCCAGGCAACTGATAAGAAAATGAAATTTTAATTATAAACTTCACTAATTTACAGTATTAAATATTCTCAGATGGAGTAATCTTCAGGAAGAGTTACTTTAAATATGACTCACAGTATTGTTAAAGTTTCAAGTATTATATGCAAAGAGAAAGAATGATGCAGCAAATGTGTTTAAAATATTAACATTTAGAAAATATGGGTGAAGACTATATAGGAATTCTTTGTGCTGTTTCTGCAACTTCTCTAAAAGTCCTAAGTTATTTCAAAACATATTATTTTAAAATGAATAAAAACTGTCATATGTTAACTGCCTAGGCCAGAAAATGGAAAGTTATCTCAGAAACCCTTAATCACATTCCCGTGTCTCTTTGCTAAACCAAATTAACCACTAACCCAATACAGTGTTAATAATTGCTTTACTTCTTTTTAACCTTCACTGCTTGTATATTAAAAAATAAAAGGACTTTAAAGTTTACATAATGTCTGTAAATAATATGAATTAATTAATAATAATGTGGTTATGTAATTTCTATAAACTCCTTTAAATATGTTATTGTGTTAATGACAGAATCAGGTTCACAAATCTTCACTGTTTATGATTCATACTTTTACACGCCAACATTCTACTACTGGTGCATATTTGAGCTGTTTTGGCTCTACAAATGCTCCAGTCTTGCACATCGTTCCTTGTACACATGTCCAAGAGTATCTCTAGGATATATACTTCATAGCAAAGTTGCTGGATCATAGGGTACACACAGGTGTTCAACCTTACAACTGACGCTGAATTCTTTCCCAAAGTGGCTGAATTAGTTTTCTCTCCCAACAGCAGGGGATGAGCAAGTTCCTCTTGCTTCATTTGACAATATTGTATTGTCAGAATTTATTTTCTGCTAATATTAACTGACCTTTGAAAAAAACAGGTCTGAACAGTGCAGGTCCACATATATGCAGGGTTTTTTTCAATAAATATATTGAAAAAAATTTTGGAGATGTGCAACAATTTGATAACCATTTTATTAGAATAATTTTAAGAATACAGTACCTAATATAAACATACAAAATATGTGTTAATCAACTATGTTATCAGTAAGGCTTCTAGGCAACAGTAGGCTCTTAGCAGTATTCAGGTTTCTTTTGGGGATGGGGGGTATCAAAAGCTGTACATGGATTTTCAACTCCACAGGGGGTTGAACTTCTAATTCCCACGTTGTTCAAGGGTCAACTGTACTGACAGCAGTGGTTTCAACTTGCATTAGCCTTCCTGGGAACCCCAGCTTTAAGGAGGGGGTCTCCTATTACACTCCCCACCTTGGACACACCCTAAGGACCCGAAATTAAAAATAGCATCAATGTTTAACAAAGTAAAAGTTTCCCTCTTAACTCAATTCAGCAAATGCCCCTTCAATGCTCTGCCTGCCTCTGCAGATTCTCATCTTGCCAATCTCAGGTCTGAATATTCCTTAATTTCGTGAACTTTTAAATACACTCAACATTTTAAAATAGATTACCCCTTTTTTTCAATTGTTTCCAGTGGGAAAATCCAGAGCAAGAAACACAAGTCAAGGCAGATTGTTCTGCTGTGCATGGACAATGCATCCCAAGAGAAGAGACGTACCATGGCTGACAGGCGCAACAGTGCTCTCAAAGTTCTGCAGCCCAGAGTGGGAGGGGAACGTGTGCCATCTCTGGTTGCCTCTTTCCCTGAAATCCTGACAAAACTATATGGAGCCAGTTCACAGAGAGTAACTACCAGGTCAGTGCCTAAGTGAGCCATACCTCAAGTAACCACAGGTATATCCTTAAGATATTAAAGGATTAGACAAATACTACCACAATATTTACTCACTTCTGAAAAAGTATTGATGTGAAAAAGAACTGAAGAAATTATAAAATGTACCCTGTTTATTATTAACTTATTTTGGTAAGTTTGGGGAGAATGGGACTACTACCAGGAAAAGCTTGCTTTCCTCTCCTCCTGTAGCTCAGTGCTGGCACAGCTCAGATGCTGTGACCATGGTTTCAGACACCACAATAATGTGAGTCAGATGGGTCTGTTGGTTCCCTAGCGCACATAAAAGTTATGTTTACACTATACTGTAGTCTATTAGGTGTGCAATAACATTATGTCTGAAAAACAATGTACATGCCTTAATTAAAAAATACTTTATTGCTAAGAAATGCTAATCATTTGAGCTTTCAGTGACTCTTAATCACTGAACACTGATCACCATAACAAATAAAATCATAATGAAAGAGGTTTAAATATTACATGAATTACCAAAATGTGACACAGAGACATCAGAAGCACAAATGTTAGAAAAATGGCCCTGACAGACTTGCTCCATGCAGTCTGTCACAACTTCAATTTGTTGCACAAACCTCCAATTTGTAAAAAATGCAGTCTGCAAAGCACAGTAAAGTGAAGCATAATAAAACAAGGTATGTCTGTAATAAGCACAGTAACTCTCTCACAGTAACTAACAAAAACTCAGACCACACAGACACCTGAGGACCAGTGTTACCACTCTGAGGTAAGCTTTACATTCTCTACTTGACAAAGTTATCATTCAAATGACTGTTCTAAAGGGAGTATTTCTTTTACCTTTTTCCTTTTCTTTAAAAGACTGCTTGGTTACTTTGGAGCTACTAACTCTATGATCCTTCTCAATTAACTCTTCTTCTGTTTCCTGTTGCTTCAAATCTCGAAAAGAATCCAGTTCATCTAGGCTTTAAAAAAAATTCTATCACAGCATTCTGATAATTTTCTGTAGCATTTAAAAAAGTTAAAACTAGACTTGCAAGATGGCGGCGTGAGAGGTGAGATGGAGAGCTCCTCCCAAAACCACAAATTGTACAAAAATATAGTTAATTAATACAACTAACCTTAAAACAGCAACAAGAAAGAAGGCTGAACCAGACTGCACACACACCTCACGAACAGAGCAGACCTCGTGAAACAGGGTAACGTAGGAAAGTCTTCATCTGGCGGGCCCCAAGCCTTTCCCCAACCCCAGCTCACCGGCGGGAGGAAGAGAACTGGAGCAGGGGAGGGAGTGGAAGACGGGGACTGCTGAACACCTAGCCCTGGAGATCTGCTTTGTGAGCAGAATCCTATAGTGTGTGGTGCTGTGGACTTTGGGGAGTTCGGACAGGTGGAGTGCTTGAGAAATTGACATTCCAGCTGTTTGTGGAGGACGGGATCCACACCCGGCAGCTCTGTGTCAGAGGAAAGGCAGGAAGTCTGAGATGCTTCCTAGCAGGCAGAGGGCTGCGGAAGGGGCAGGGTTTGCACGGAATTTGCTGTGCGGGAGAAGGAAGAGGTGGACAAGGTTGCCGGGGTGCGCTCTGCCCAGCTGGTTGGGAACTTTGAGGAGCTTCAGGTGCTCCATCCCCCTGGCTGCCTACTCAGCTCCGAAGCCCCCCACTGTGACATGCAGCCTGCCAAACCTTCCTACTGGCCTTCAGGCACCTGCTCACAAAACGGTGGTCACTCTGCAGGCGTCAGGCTAGCCAGAGGGAGGGCCCACCTACAACAGCTAGGGACACAAAGCACAGAGGATTACACCTGTGTGCTTGGCCCACTGGCTCTAACACTGGAGAAAGGCACCGCAGACAGGAATCAGGAAACAGATCCTTCCTCCCCACAGGCACCAGATCGGCTCCCCTAAAGCCCCCAACCTCACTCTAGGGGCTGAGCAGCTCCAGAGACTGGAGCTGCTGTGCACTAGCGGGCACCACACAAAAATATGAAACGACAAAAGAACATGGTTCAGATCAAAATCTCACAAACCCCAGAAAGAAGGATAAAAGGAAACCAAACTCACTAATCTTCCTGAAAGAGAGTTCAAAATAAAAATTATAAACATGCTTATGGACGTACAGAAAAATATTCAAGAACTCAGGAAGGAATTTAAGTTGGAAATTCAATCATTAAGGAATTCCATATCTGAAATGCAACATACAATGGAGGGAGAAAAGATAGTAAATGGAATAGAAATTAGAGAAGAGGAATACAAAGAAGCTGAGGCACCGAAAGAAAAAGGATCTCTAAGAATGAAAGAATATTGAGAGAACTGTGTGACCAATCCAAACGCAACAATATTCACATTATAGGGGTACCAGAAGAAGAACAGAGAGGAAAAGGGATAGAAAGTGTCATTGAGGAGGTAATTGCTGAAAACTTCCCCACTCTGGGGAAGGAGATAGTCTCTCAGGCCATGGACGTGCACAGATTTCCCAACACAAGGGACCCAAGGAAGACAACACCAAGACATATAATAATTAAAATGGCAAAGATCAAGGATAAAGACAGACTTTTAAAAGCAGCTAGAGAGAGAAAAAACATCACCTACAAAGGAAAACCCATCAGGCTATCACCACACTTCTCAACAGAAACCTTACAGAACAGAAGAGAGTGGCATGATATATTTAATGCAATGAAGCAGAGGGCCTGTAGCAAGATATTACTTTACCCGGCAAGGTTATCATTTAAATTTGAAGGAGGGATTATACAATTTACAGATAAGCAAAAGCTGAGAAAATTTACCTCCCACAAACCACCTCTGCAGTGCATTTTGGAGGGACTCCTATAGATGGAAGTATTCCTAACACTAAAAAGATGTCACCCAAGGGAAGACAAAGAGTACAGAATATGATTCATAACATACAAAGAATGAAGGAGGAAGAAAAGGGAGGAAAAAAAAAGAACATTTAGGTTGTATTTGTAATAGCATACTAAGTAAGTTAAATTAGACAGTTAGATAGTAAGGGAATTGCCCTTGAACCTTTGGTAACCACGAATCTAAAGCCTGCAATGTCAATAAGTACGTACCTGTCGATAATCACCCTAAATGTAAATGGTCTGAAGGCACCAATCAAAAGACAAGGAGTTACTGAATGGATAAAAAAACAAGACCTACCTATATGCTGACTACAAGAGACTCACTTCAAACCCAAAGACATTCACAGACTGAAAGTGAAGGGATGAAAAAAGATTTCATGCAACTAAGAGTGAGAAAAAAGCAGGAGATGCTGTATTTGTATCAGACAAAATAGACTTCAAAACAGAGAAAGTCACAAGAGACAAAGAAGGATATTACGAAATGATAAAAGGGTCAGTCCAACAAGAGGATATAACTATTATAAATATCTATGCACCCAACACAGGATCACCTACATATGTGAAACAAATACTAACAGAATTAAAGGGGGAAATAGAATACAATGCATTCATTTTAGGAGATTTCAACACACCACTCACTGCAAAGGACAGATGAACCAGACAGAAAATAAGTAAAGACACAGAGGCACTGAACAACATATTAGAACAGATAGACCTAACGGATATCTACAGAACATTCCATCCAAAAGCAACAGGATACGCATTCTTCTCAAGTCCATATGGAACATTTTCAAGAATAGATCATATATTAGGCCACCAAAAGAACCTCAGGAAATTAGAAAAGATTTAAAATGTACTAACCAGCTTCTCAGATCACAAAGGTATCAAACTAGAAATAAATTACACAAAGAAAATGAAAAGGCCCACAAACACATGGAGGTTTAATAACATGCTCCTAAATAATCAATGGATCAATGACCAAATAAAAACAGAGATCAAGCAATATACGGAGACAAATGACAAAAATAATTCAACACCACAAAATCTGTGGGATGCAGCGAAGGCCATGCTAAGAGGGAAATATATTGCAATACAGGCCTACCTCAGGAAAGAAGAACAATCTCAAATGAACAGTCTAAACTCACAATTAATGAAACTAGAGAAGGAAGAACAAATGAGGCCCAAAGTCAGTAGAAGGAGGGACATAATAAAGATAAAAGCAGAAATAAATAAAATTGAGAAAAATAAAACAATAGAAAGAATCAATGAAAGCAGGAGCTGGTTCTTTGAGAAAATAAACAAAATAGATAAACCCCTAGCCGGACTTACCAAGAAAAAAAGAGAGTCTACACACATAAACAGAATCAGAAATGAGAAAGGAAAAATCACTACGGACACCACAGAAATACAAACAATTATGAGAAAATACTATGAAAAATTATATGGTAACAAACGGGATAACCTAGAAGCAATGGACAACTTTCTAGAAAAATACAACCTTCCAAGGCTGACCCAGGAAGAAACAGAAAATCTGAATAGACCAATTACCAGCAAAGAAATTGTATTGGTAATCAAAAACTACCTAAGAACAAAATTCCTTAACCAGATGGTCTAACTGCTGAATTTTATCAAAGATTTAATGAACACCTAAAACCCATCCTCATTAAAGTTTTCCAAAAAGTAGAAGAGGAGGGAATATTCCTAAACTCATTCTAGAAGGCCAACATCACTCTAATACCAAAACCAGGCAAAGACAACACAAAAAAAGAAAATTACAGACCAATATCCCTGATGAACATAGATGCAAAAATACTTAACAAAATATTAGCAAACCGAATTCAAAAATACATCAAAAAGATCATCCACCATGATCAGGTGAGATTCATCGCAGGGATGCAAGGATGGTACAACATTCGAAAATTCATCAACATCATCCACCACATCAACAAAAAGGACAAAAACCACATGATTATCTCCATAGATGCTGAAAAAGCATTTGACAAAATTCAACATCCATTCATGATAAAAAACCTCAACAAAATGGGTATAGAGGGCAAGTACCTCAACATAATAAAGGCCATATATGACAAAGCCACAGCCAACATTATACGTAACAGCAATAAGCTGAAAGCTTTTCCTTTAAGATCGGGAACAAGGCAGGTATGCCCACTCTCCCCACTTTTACTCAACATAGTTCTGGAGGTCCTAGCCACGGCAATCAGACAACACAAAGAAATAAAAGGCATATAGATTGGCAAGGAAGCAGTTAAACTGTCCCTGTTTGCAGATGACAGGATATTGTACATAAAAAACCCTAAAGAATTCACTCCAAAACCCCTAGATCTAATATTTGAATTCAGGAAAGTTGCAGGATACAAATTAATACACAGAAATCTGTTGCATTTCTATACACTAACGATGAGCTAGCAGCAAGAGGAATAAGGAAAACAATTCCATTCACAATCGCATCCAAACGAATAAAACACCTAGGAATAAACCTAACCAAGGAAGGGAAAGACCTATACCCTGAAAACTACAAGACACTCTTAAGAGAAATTAAAGAGGACACTAATAAATGGAAATACATTCATGCTCTTGGCTAGGAAGAATTAATAGTGTCAAAATGGCCATCCTGCCTAAAGCAATCTACAGATTCAATGCAATCCCTATCAAAATACCTACAGCATTCTTCAATGAACTAGAGCAAATAGTTCTAAAATTCATATGGAACCACAAAAGACCCCAAATAGCCAAAGCAATCCTGAGAAGGAAGTTTAAAGCAGGGGAAATTATGCTCCTGACTTTGAGCTCTACTACAAAGTCACAGTAATCAAGACAATTTGGTCCTGGCAGAAGAACACACCCATAGACCAGTGGAACAGAATAGAGAGCCCAGATATAAACCTAAGCATATAAGCTCAATTAATATATGATAAACGAGCCATGGATATACAATGGGGAAATGACAGCCTCTTCAACAGCTGTTGTTGGCAAAACTGGACAGCTACATGTAAGAAAATGAAACTGGAATACTGTCTAACCCCATACACAAAAGTAAACTAAAAATGGATCAAAGACCTGAATGTAAGTCATGAAACCATAAAACTCTTAGAAGAAAACATAGGCAAAAATCTCTTGGACATAAACATGAGCAACTTCTTCATGAACATATCTCCCCAGGCAAGGGAAACAAAAGCAAAAATGAACAAGTGGAACTATATCTGACTAAAAAGCTTCTGTACAGCAAAGGATACCATCAGTAGAGCAAAAAGACATCCTACAGTATGGGAGAATATATTCATAAATGACATATCCGATAAGGGGTTGACATCCAATTATATAAGGGGCTCACACACCTCACCAAAGAAAAAGCAAATAAACCAATTAAAAAATGGGCAGAGGACTTGAACAGACACTTCTCCAAAGAAGAAATTCAGATGGCCAACAGGCACATGAAAAGATGCTCCACATCACTAGTCATCAGAGGAATGCAAATTAAAACCACAATGAGATATCACCTCACACCAGTTAGGATGGCCAACATCCAAAACACAAACAACAACAAATGTTGGTGAGGATGTGGAGAAAGGGGAACCCTCCTACACTGCCGGTGGGAATGTAAATCAGTACAACCATTGTGGAAAGCAGTATGGAGGGTCCTCAAAAAACTCAAAATAGAAATACCATTTGACCCAGGAATTCTACTCCCTAGGAATTTACCCTAAGAATGCAGCAGCCCAGTTTGAAAAAGACATATGCACCCGTGTGTTTATTGCAGCACTATTTACAATAGCCAAGAAATGGAAGCAACCTAAGTGTCCATCAGTAGATGAATGGATAAAAAGTTGTGATATATATACACAATGGAATATTATTCAGCCATAAGAAGAAAACAAATCCTTCCATTTGCAACAACATGGATGGAGCTAGAGGGTATTATGCTCAGTGAAATAAGCCAGGCAGAGAAAGACAAGTGTCAAATGATTTCACTCATCTGTGGAGTATAAGAACAAAGAAAAAACTGAAGGAACAAAACAGCAGCAGACTCACAGAACCCAAGAATGGACTAACAGTTACCAAAGGGAAAGGGACTGGGGGAGAGGGGTTGGAAGGGAGGGATAAAGGAGAAAAAGGGATATTACAATTAGCACACATAATGTAGTGGGGGTGGTGGCGGTGTGGGGGAAGGCAGTATAACACAGAGAAGACAAGTAGTGATTCTATAACATCCTACTACGCTGATGCACAGTTACTGTAATGGGGTATGTGGTGGGGACTTGATAATAGGAGGAGTCTAATAACCATAATGTTGCTCATGTAATTGTATATTAATAACAGCAAAATAAAAAAAAGAGCCTTAAAAAGAAGATAAAACTGCTTTTCAAATATTAACAGCATAAACGAGAAAAATGTAACAGATAAACATTTTCTAAATAGAAAAACTAAAAATATAAAAGTAACAGCCATTTATCCAGAAACTCTTTACAATTATCTTTCCACCTTTTCAAATGGCTGAATTTAAAACTGCATATACCTGTGGAATGCTCTACAACTGTCAAACTCTTTCTTTGGATCCCTGATAATTTTGTGTGTTAGATGTAACAGGTATTATTATCTATAATTTTGGCTAAAAGAATTAATGTTTAACATGAGGAAACTGGACCTTAAAGAACTTAAAGAAGTGACAGGTGACATAACTCGTAAAAGGTGGAGCAGAACTAGATTCTTCAGGTATTCTCTCCAAAAAGATGACCTCAAAGGTGAATTTTCTAGGGCAGTGCTATTCAAAACGAATACAATGCAAAGTCACATAAGGTAATTTAAATCTTTGAGTAGTCATGTTAAAACATAAAGCCATGAAATTTTAACAATATATTATATTTAACCAAGTATATCTAAAACATTATCATTTCATCATATAATCAATACAAAAATTAAGATATTTTATATTCCTTTTTCCCGCTTTGAAATCCAGTATGTGTTTTACATTTAACATATCTCAATTCCGAGCAGCCCCATTTCAAGTGCTTAATAGCCATGAGTGGCCAGACAATACTAATTCTAAGCCAGATCATAACTAGGGATTGCAAAAATACTGTCCAATGTTACAAAACATTCACAGGCCAAAAGTTACAAATTATAATTTGAAATTATACCCACTTTAAAAATAAAAGAGTAAAACTATCAGTTAAATATAAGAAAATAATTTCCATAAATTCATTATTATCTTAAGTGATTTTCCCTTTCCTTCCTCTGCCTTTAATCTGCCGCAGTCCAAACCTCGAATCCTATGCTACTCTGGGAGTGGCCAGATGAAACAGTACTGACAACGACCATGCAGACGGCATATTTGAGCCCTAAGTACTGAACACTCTTCTAAGTGCTTTTACATGGATTAAATCATTTGTCAAGAATGAAGCAATTAAATAAAAAGTTCAAGTCCCAAATATCAGTTACATTAATATACAGATATTTTAGGTAAAACTATCTTTTTTTCTCTCCATAATTATCTCAACATCTCATTTTGCATATGTATATATCTCTATAGTTTAACATTATTCCAAAATGTTTACTCTTTCTTGATACCCACTGATAGCACTTTGTTCTGCCACGTATTTTTGGCATTTAATAACATTCAATTTAGAACTTAATTTCATCTTAGCACCCAGTGTTTTTATACTGGTTTTACTCATGAGAAAATCTCCCCAGAACTGCTAACCACTCACAGCCCAGCACTATATCATTCATATATTCTGTAGTTACCATTTCCCCAGACTGACTTCTTCAATCTCTCTCTCTCAACAACCTAAAGTATACTGTTTACCTCACTATAGATACACAATAGATACTGAGTTAAATATTGCTGTTTAACAAACCCGTATTCATTTTTATCCTAGTAGTTTCTTTTCATAAAAAAATTTTTAAAAAGAAAAAGAGTGGGAGCAGGGTCTTCGTTTTGGGTCCTGGATGATTGACCATAAAAATAATATTTCATCTTTCATACCATGTAAATAACTTTCCATTATGCCACCAAACATAATGCGAGATTTATGCTTTTATCACAGAGCTTCTCAGTAAAAATTAATGAGTCTCTTCAACTCTTCAGCAGGCCCCAGACTGCTTATACTTCCTCACAGAGAAAAGCAAACACATAAACAATCTATCCTTTACCCTTCCTCAGTTCTCTGAGGTACTGAGGGGACAGCAAGAGTAAGGACTGAGAATACTGTACCAATTCACATGTAAGTGCTTGAATGAACTACAAAATGGTGTTGTGCAATGCTTTCTTCCTTCAGAATAACATCTTAATGATGAACCAACTTTATCTCCAGATGAGAGGATATCCAAATCATCTGTTAACAACAAAAAAAAAAGCAGACATTGCTAAAATCAGATGCTAATGATCTCACTCTAGGTTCCTAGGGGCAAGACAACAAAACTACTTAACATTTCTTAACTGTACGTCTCCCTAGTGCAAAGTTCCGAAAAGAGGCATCAAAGCATATTTATATAGCACTTCACTTTCACAGAATGCTTTTTCATTCATTACCTTATTTGATTCTAGCAACAACCCTGTGAGGAAGGCAGGACAGGAGCCTTTACCTCTATTCCAATGGTTAGGAACCTAGGGACCAGAGAAGTTATGGGAAGTTTTTCAAGGAACACAACCAGCAAGTAGAAAGACTAAAATTCAGAATCCAGCCTTCTTTCTATCTAATCATGATACCTCATCAATCATTAATGGTGTATTACAAAGGTTAGAGTGGAGAAATCTGATAGATACCACCTTAACCGAGTGATCAAACCATTAAACATTTTTTAATTTTATGTATTTTAATCATTAAAATTTCTTTAATAAACTGTCAGCCTATATCTAAATTCAGTGACTAAAAAGAAAAAAAGCTTTTTCTGGTAAGAAATTTAGACAAACTTTTAAATATATGCACTCTTCTCTAACACACATTTTTATTCCCTCAGAAATTTGATGAGCTATATTTTTGTTATGTTTTGGAAGGTTGGAAGTTTTAGGGCAAATTTCAAAACTTAAATACAATCTTAATTTAAGATTTTAAAAGTTATTAGACTCAGTAAAAAACTGGAATTGTTTTTCATATTGAAAGAATGTTTCAGAAGAGTGCTTGCAAAATTTCAAAATTAAGCTTGGATAGACAATGAAATTCCCTAATCTACAATCTGATGAAGCTTTTAAAGATTTGAACTGCTGTTTCGGTTGAATAGCATCTCAGAGTTCAGTGATTATACTTACTAGTAAAGGCACTCCCTACGAAGTACCAACAGTTATAGATTGATGCTCCAACCCACCCAATCCCACTTAAGATAAAGTACAATTATCTTTAGCACATTTATTTGATAAATTCCTCCAATGCAAAAGTTATTATCCTAATAACTTGGAAAAGTTTATGGTTAAAAAACAGCCATTAGTTGCTTTACCCAATATACCCTGTTTAATTTTGAGCATCTTTTAAGGAAGAAATACTGTAATTTAAACACCAAAAAAATTTGTTCAATTTGATTTTAAAGAGATTTTACATACTTATCCCCCAAACCTTGATCACTATTAGTTCATTATGAGAGGAAAAAAGGTTAGTATCACAAGATGACTGTCAGTCAGTAAGTCTAAATAAGCATTAAAATAAAAACCTTTTCTCTCCAATTAAATTTGTTAAGACCCCCATATACACAAAATATGGTATTGGCCTACCTGGAGATGAAAGAGATCTTCTGTTACATTTAGCCTGATCAAAATTTGAAAAATCATACTAAAAAAAAAAAAAGACGTATTTAATTTGTATACTAAAAATCAACTTATAGTCTCAAAATAGTTCCCCACAAGTTAGGTATTAATTAAAAGGTGTATTACAAAGGTTAGAGTGGAGAAATCTGATAGATACCACCTTAACCAAGTGATCAAAATGAACATCACCAATAATGGGACAAAGCAACATCATTTGTCTCCTTATAACAGCGTAAACCACACATCACTCAGGCAACGCTCCTGCCAAAAATGCATAACCAGCACGTAGTCCTGAGGTATCCCTTACAGAAACCCAAACTGGAGGGCATTCCAGTAAATAACTGTCCTATACTCTTCAAGAATATCAATATTACAAAAGACTTGAGAATTTGTTCCAGATTAAAGGCAACAGAAGAGATAAACAAATGCAATGCTCGTTTTCAGAGCGATCTGCACCAGGACATTACTGAGAAAACTGATGAAATCTAAGAATGCACTGTACATTGCGTATTATTGCATCAATGTTAAGTTTCCCGTATTACTGTGGTTAGATAAGAAAATGTTCTTATGCCAAGGAAAAAACAATTAATTATACTTGGGGGTAGAGTTCCGATGCTGCAAATTACTCTCAAAAGGTTCAGGAAAAAAAATGTGTGTAAGGAAAGGGGGTCAAAGAAGGGCCGGAAAATGGTAAAGCCACCGTGGAAAATGTCAGCTGGTGGCTCCAAGGAGGGGTACAAAGAGTTCTTTCCGTTGTTCTTGCAACTTTTTAAAGTCTGAAATTATTTCAGAGCGAGACGCTGTAACGGAGTTAACTGCTATGCATCCCGCCGGCGCCCTGTACTAACGCCGGTGGCCCCCGTGAGGCACGGGGACATAGGCCCCGCGGCCCGGTCAGGCGGCCGGCAGGTCTCACCTCGGCGCGGCAGCCGCCCCCCAGTCCGTAGCGGCTTTTGAGGTGCTCCACCGCCAAGTCTTTCCCAGGCTGCTTGACCTCCTGCGGCTCCATGGCCGGCCTAGGCGCCGTCGTCTCCCCGGGAACCGCGTTCACGCCTGCCGCCGGCGCAGGGGCGGGGCGCGCAGCGGAAGTGCGCCTGACGCGCAGGTCCCTGGGGTCGCGGCCAAAGATGAAGCTGGCGGACATGCCTCCAGTTCGAGGCTACGACGAGGGAGGGGCGGTGGCTGAGCCGCGGGGCGAGGCGGGAGCCCAGGGCTGGGTCGAGGCGGAGCCTGAGAGCGGGGCGGGGCCAAGGAGGGGGTAGGGTCACGGCGGAGCCTGAGGCCAGCCTGGGGTGCGCGCCTGATGAGGGAACACCTCAAGTGGTAAGGGGGACGGTGAGCTTTGGAGCAGGGCCACTCTATGTGTATTAGAACCGTCCTCGCTTTACAGATGTTTGTCCTACCGATTTAACGACCAATTCCTTTACTAGTGTGTTATTTGGACTGACAGTGTTTTACTTTTCCTGTTTTAAAAAACATTTTTCTACTTAAGCGTTTCCCCCCTTCGGGTCCAAAGCACCCAAAAGCACGATGACACCAGGTCGCACCTTTGCAGGCGTGACCCTCACTCAGAGGGAAGTCATTTGGCACGTGCGCGGTCATGCACACAGGCTGTCCACGAGGTGGTCCCCGGCTACAGGCTCATACTTGGTATGCGCTTACACGTGACCAAATACATCCGTTTTTTAAACTGGGGTGCCCTTTGCTAACTTACAAATGGAGGAAAAAAAACAAGAATGTATCCTACTGCCAGAGATTGACGTTTCAAAAAGGATTACCTCACTTTCCCTGCCACTGGCCTGTGTTACATGACTATAAAAAGCAGTATTAGAATGTTGAGCTCCCTGAGAGCATGTACTGTTTTAGACAGCGCCTCTGTCTGGCATATAGTAGGTGCTCAATATTTACTGTCATGGTATATTAACCTAAATCCTACATTAAACCGACACTGACAGAGGGAGATAACTGAATAACCACATCTCATTTATACAATTACTCTAGTGAAATCTTTACTTTCTAAACTGATTTTTTCAACAGCATCTCTGGACTAACAACTCCTAGATTCTCTGGATTATCTTTAAAAGTTCCTCAAATACCAAAATTTTATAGGATCCACAAGAAGCTATAATCTGAAAATTAAACCAATAGTCTTTTTGCCATAAATTATTAAAGTGTACAAATAATGAATTTCTTTATATTCTATCTTTAAGCAGATTTTAATGAGACAACATAAAATCCAGCCAGGTTTAAGTATTTATCATTTTGAATTTATACCATACCAGCAATTAAATAACAAAGAGAAATCAGGAAGTCCCTTCCTGAAATATAACACAAAGTGTTTCTTATAAATGCCTCAAGCCTTAAGCATCTTTGGAACACTAATACTGGAGAAGTTTACATGTCATTTTATCCTAAAGTATTAGGTTTTTTGTCTAAAGTATGTTTTTAAAGCTTTTTAATTCATAATTTTAATGCTTTAAAATAGCACAGAAATCAGTGTGCAACTCATTTCTCTAAACAAGTCACTAAAGTGCACTTGCCTTTACTTGGAAATTATTCTAAAATTATGACAAAGGTTAACAGCTGTACCAGCTGAAAAACTGCAACATGCACCAAGTTACATTTATAGGTTTCCAAAGAAGCTAGTTCTAAATACTACATGTGCATATAACATAATTCAGGGTTCTCTTTAAGTTTCAGATAAGTTCAAGCGATACATTGGGGTAGGTTTATTTCCGTTATCTGGCTTTGTGGCCACCTGGATTTAGTGATAAGTACTCCACCATTCATTACTCATACAGATGACACATGACCTCCCTCCCCTCCTTTGCCGTTGAATAGGTATTCATTACAGGACAGCCTATTTCTAAATCCCCAACCAATGGAATAAACACCACTATCTTTCACTGAACAAAAATGAGGTGATTTTATTGGGAAGAACGAGGATGGAAAGCAGTCACTCTTAGTAACTGGAATATACAAAGTTTTGTGCTCTAAGTAGATTCTTTGTAATTCTATACTGAGTAGGCTGATGAGAACAGCCCCCCTCCCCTTTTTAGCAAGTTGCCTAACTTTTGATATTAGCCATTTCCAAATAAATTCTCAATGTATATGAAACTTTTAAGAGTCACTGGATAATCTGTGGCTGTTTGAATTTACAGCCCTTTAAATGTCCTCTACTTTGGTTTTAGAATGAACAAACAACTAGATGCACAAGTAATGAGTTTTTTAAATGTCATGGCTGTTAACAATTGTCACTTTATTTTTGCTACAAAATTCACCAGAAAAAGGTACTGCAACAATCTAGTATAAAGTAAATCTTTAACCAAAGAACATGGTATAGACCTTTTAAAAATATTCATACTTTATCACAATAACTGCAAGAAGAAATTCAAGTTCTATCAGAACCAACTGCAGCTTGAGGTAGCAGAAACAGATGACAGAAAAATTATTTTTAAAAAAAGAAATACTCAACTTGTTTAAAATTAAAAATAAATTTAATACCTTTGAAAGGGCACAGGACACTACATACCATTTTATGAAAAGAAGGTACTACTCTACTTAAAAGTTAATTTAACCATACAGGAGGTGCAAGGATTATAGAAGAGCACTTTGGTTAAGTCCCTACCCTTCTGTGGCTCTACCCATTTGGAAGTGAGTCTCTATGCATAAATGAGCACATCAATAGTTAAAATTTTTACCAAATATATTTCCAATCTAAAATAAAAATATCCAAGTTGTGGTCCCTTTATTTAAACAATAAGTAATCCATGCAGTAAGTCCAATACCTTAAAAGGAATTAAAATTAAATTGCATATATCATATTCCTTCAATAGTTTGAGAAGGTCTATTGCTTTTAACAAGATTAGTATTATTCCATTTTAATACAGATATGTCAGGAGTACATAAACACAAGTACACCTGAAATACACCAGTGTTTAAACTTTTATTTCACACCATGCAAAGTCAATTGTAACACATTAAAAACTGACAACAGCTATAAGCTGCAATTTTACATTTATACATTGGAAATGTCCATTTTCAAAAGCTGAACATAATTACCATATTGTCATAACAGGTAAGCTTCAACTGTTTATACAGGTTTTACTATGAAAAACAGTATTTTACATTTGTCCGCATTCTGTGATGCTAATTCTTCGACTAACAGACCCTTTAGGAGAACCAAATGATTCAATCTTTTTCACAGTATCCATGCCATCCTTAACAAACCCAAATACTACATGCTTAAAGTCCAAATGTTCTGTTTTTTTCAGTGTTATAAAAAATTGAGAATTATTGGTATCCCGGCCTCGATTTGCCATCGATAGCAAGCCAGGACCAGTATGTTTCACATCAAAATTTTCATCTTCGAATTTATCTCCATAAATGGACCGTCCTCCTGTTCCATCGTGTTTGGTAATATCTCCCCCCTAAAAAAATATTTCAGTTAATAGGAATCCTGAATAAAATCAAAATACATACAGAACTAACCACTACATGGTAAGTCCTAACACCCAGCTTGAGAATGTGGTTTGAAAACTAAGAAACATCCATTGTTGAAAGAAGACAAACATGAAAAGATCTTTTTCCCATACTCAATTTCTACCAGGTTTCAAGGTATTGCAATCTGAACCATTTTAGGCTTTTATGGGGAAAGTTTTTACAGGGTGGAAATACCAACTAATGTATGGAAAAGCTAAAGAAATCTTAAGAAAATTACAGGTGAGGGGAAACACTCAAAGTTCCCAAGTTAGTGTGGGTACACCTGTCTGCCTGGACTTCAATTGTGATACACGGTTAATACTTACTTGGCAAACAAAATCTGGAATTACTCTGTGAAAAATGGAGTTCTTGAAACCAAAGCCTTTTTCTCCAGTACAGAGCGCTCTGAAATTCTCAGCCGTTTGAGGAACAATATTTGAAAATAACTCCATGGTTATACGTCCTAGAGGTTCACCATCTGCGCAAACATCAAAGAACACCACAGGATTGGTCTCCTTTGAGAACTCTGCTGTCAGGGACACCTGTACTCTCTGCAGCTTCAGTAAATTCTGTTGACATTCTTCAAATTTTTTCTTAAAACAATCAGCCATTTCTTTAGTTTTAAATCTCACTGCAAGCTGTTCCACTTTGGCTTCTCCATCTATTAAACAACAAAACAATACAGTGACCTTAGTATTAAAATAACTATCAAAAATTGTCTTACGTGTTTGTTACAGATTTTAGAAAAGCCCCCCCAAAAAAAGTGCACTTGAATGTAGACTCACCAGCATAATCTGAGGCAGTCCAAACTAAAGCATTGTTGGAAACATTTAAGGGTTTTAATTCCATTGTTTTGGTAATAACATGGTTTGCACACACTTTAAAGACCTGGTCTCTTCTCATTAGGATCCGATAGTAATTCTTCATCGTATGCCAAAGAATCTTTATATCTCCAACACCACGCTCCTTCCACTGACTGACATCTCGATCCCATCTATAAAGTTTGGCTCTCTCTTTAAATAAAATTTCTTCATCTTCTTCTCCAGATTTTACTTCTACCTATGATAGCAGATGAAGTTATCTTTTCACATATTCCATAACAAATTCCAAAGATCCAAGTTCCTTAAGATACTGTGCTTGTAATGACATCAACAAAATTTATAGTATCAAGGTAAATAGTAATAACTTAGGGCTAGGAACACATATCATTTGGATGAGACAGTAAAGCCCTGATTTGTCATGAAATATTTTTCTCATATGTAGTATTCTTCCTCTTCTTGGAAACTAAATACATTCTTTTACAGGATAGAAGAGGTTCCAGAAAGTACTTATTCTTCAAGAGAAATATTAACTATCGACTGAGGCTGAAAACTGATCAGGTAATATGCCTAAAACAACATTTTGTCCAGGAAAATGTGGCATTTGCTTTTTATTGAAAGGAATTTGGGAGTGTGAGGTTATAATTTTTGACCCCAGAATTATGTTATGAAAACAAACATGATATTTTAACAACATTTGCAGAAATTTAGTTCCCAATAATTTCAGGTAGAATTAACCAAACAATTCTTACATATAAATTTTTAAAAAGAAGGTAATTTATACTTAAAGGCTACTTCTAATAAGAAGCTTCCATTTGAAATTATAAATATTCTGAAAGAAATGCAAACAAAGCTAGCCCTACAAATCAAACCTATGTCAAGTTTTAAACTTGAAACATGAAGTAAGTTATTAGTAAGATAAAACATGAAGTAAGTAATTACTAAGATTTTCATTCTTTAATACTTACCTCTGGTAATGACACTATTGGCTCAAAATGGATATCTTCATTATGAACTATTTCTTCATCACTACCACCTTCATCTTCACCAACTTTACTGGTTGACTGTGTTCCAAACACAGTTGCTCCAGTATCTGCCCACTGGAAATTTTTATCTGATGAATAAATTAGGATATTTAAACAGTGGTATTTATTTTGGGAAGCTTTTAATGCCTCAGAGATTACTTTTACCAATGTATCTAATCTCCAGTGATATGCCATATACTTCCAGGAATTAAATTATACTTCTAATGTTTTAAATTATATTATTCTGACAAATTTAGCTCATGCAGTGAGCACACATACAATACATTTAGTACTGTTTATGATTGCGGATACAAAGATAAGATCATCTGAGCCTTAAGGTTAACTTCACGATATCAAACTACACAAGAACTTTCGTAATAAAGCACATTCTTTAAAGTATGTATCTTAAAACTTTGAAAACTCAGTTCCAAAGGTAGTTTATTTCATAAAACATTTATCCCATGAGAAAAATAACCTTTAAACCTAAAAATGTCCTTGAAGAAACCAAATCTTCTACTTCCAAGTTAGCTGAAGCAGTCTAAATACATACACCTTCTCTACCTCAACTTTTTTCTTAAGTAACTGGTGTGGAAGCATAGATTTCTTAGTCAGATGGTAGATGGCAGCATTGAGAAAAGCTCACTGATTCCAATTGTCCTCAAGGGATACTAGATTGCTAGGGTTGCAAAGGCTCCCCATTCCCATGCAGAGGAAAAGAAGACTGTTACTCTCCCTCACACCTTGGAGACGGTGAAAACTAAAACCTTCATCCCATCTCGGCTGAGATAACCCAGCGCTAGTACATTCTACACTATCTTGGAGGAAATAAAACACCTCAACTTCTCATCATTTGCTGATGAAATCACTGCCTTAGAGAACCCGACATCTGGTGCTAAAAACCCATAAGGCAAAAATATCGCAGACCACTTAAAAAGTAACTCAGCACCTTGAAGAAAGAATAAAATGAGTAACTAAAACAGTAATTTCTTGTAAGCCAGATTTAGTGGAGAGAAAAAATACAGAAAAAAAAATGCACAAGAATGCTCTGAAAACAAGAAAAGTACAACTTTAGATGTGTAGGACTCAGAAACTCCCAAGCACAGAAATTTTTTAAATTATCTCAAATACTTTGGGGACTGGAGGAAGGGGAAGCAAAAGTTTTCAAAATTCCTCCAAATCAGTGGTTCTCAACACTGGGTGCATATTAGAATCAATCACAACAAGAACTTCTGTAAAATACCAATGCCAGAGGTGCTACACCCAGACACATCAATGTAACTATAGGTGTGTGTGTGTGTGTGTGTTTTTTTTTAAACAGCTCCCAGGAAATTCTAATATTAAGCCAAGAGTTGAAAACCACTATCCTAAAGGGACTAGGAAGAAGAATTTTTACAGTAAAAGTATAAAGATGCACATGTCAATAATCAATATCATTTTCACAATAACATTTCTAGGTAATATACCCAGGAGGCTTCCACTATGTGTCTAGGCTCAATGCAAACATTACAAAATCTGAAGGAAATATGATAAAATGCCAGTCACTCACAACACGGTAGGTAGATGACCAGGTAGTCATTATTATCTTAGTTTCCATACGAAATATTACACAAGAGGCATGGAATAATTGGTAGACTTTGAAATGAATAGGACTGTTGGAAGAAAATAAATAGAAAAAAAAGAACAAAAGGAAGCGAACTGAAAAAATGAACAGATAAAAAACTGATCATCATATAAATAGGTAAGAGTAGAGGAAAACAAGATTCCTCTGAGCTTACAACTAACCAAAACAAAAAGTTTAAGATTGAAGAGGTTCCTTAAAGAAAGAGAGAGGGGAGGGAGGGAGGGAGGGAGGGAGGGAGGAAGGATGAGAGAGAGAGAAAATTTTATGAAAGTGTAAAGATTCCCTATGAAAACCTCTAATTCCAGGAGATTTACAGTTTCAAATACTATTATGTGCTTACTAGTACAACCCAAATAAAGAAGCATTCAACACACAAAATTTCAAGAAAAGTAATAACATAATCTGACAATAAATAAAAAACACAAACAAAAGGACAAAACTGATAAAACCAAAAGCTACTTCTTTGAAAAGACAGAAAATTCCTGTCAGATCTAAGAACAGAACAGTTAAGAACTGTAGTTTGAAACGGTTGGTGAATAATCTCACTGCAAAATGACAAATGGTGGTAAGGAGTCAATGTTAGTGGGTAAGACTTAATCCTCTCTCAGGTTTGAGTCTTTTCTACCTCACAGTTGACTGTAAAATACTGAAGAGTATCTGATAAGGTTGCGTTGTGTTAACAAGCAACCTAAAACATCAATTTTTATTTGGCTCTTTTTGTGGATAAGGGTACCCACTATAGTGCTGTATTTCCTGACTTATTATCCTGTGACTTCAGACTCCTTAATGAAGCAAAACTAAAGCAAGCAACTTGACATCAGTGAATCTATGAAGTCCAACATAAAATTATGTGAAGGTTAATTTCTAAAAGTTTTATATGTGTTTCCATAAGTGGCAGGGACTGTGAGAAGGAAGAACACTACTTTGAATTAGATTATTCATGTAAAATATATGCCATAAACCAAACATCATATATAAGAACAATTTAGGTGGTGCTAAAATCAGATATATGGAAGACATTATAAGAATGAGAAAATATAATATGCCAATAAACCTGAAACAATCAAGAAAATGTATTATTTCTACAAATGACACCAAAATGGACTAAAAATAGAAAACACAAAGGAAAAGATGGGAAAGCTCACCAATTATAAATTTACAACAATAAATTAGCAAAACCCTTACAGTAAAATCCAAGCATGATACAGGGAAAGTAGAAAACTACAAAATCATCTCCTTAAAAAATACAAATGATGAATCTTGAAACATTAACAAATCAAATCTAAAAGATTAACAGAAGAACAATGTACCAAAAGCAAGGTTGTCTTAAAACTGGAAAGGTGATTCTGCATTTCAGGATGGGAGGACTATCAGCATGACTTATACTGAATTAAGAGAAAAGTCTTATGGCTATATTAATAAATATTAAAAATGAAGGTAAAATATAGAAGCCCTTCCTTACTAACACTAAACAAACTGGAGGGTGGGGATGAAGGGAAGAAACATCCAACTTAGTTACAACACTGTGGCAAAGGGTTATTTCTCTCAGTCATGCTCGACCCTGTAACATGATCACAAAAATCTCTCCTTTTGACCTTACCTTTGGTACCAAAAGCAAAATCCCCAGAATTACTGGAAGCCAAGTCTGCAAACGACAGGCCAGTGCTACTTCCAAATCCAAATGAAACTGTTGTGCTTTCCACTGGCAAAAGGACAGCAGCAATTTAGTATTCATTTAATATATACTGAACATCAAAGCTTTACCCAGGACCCAGAGAGAATGGGGGCAAGACCTTATCTACTATTGAGGGGGTTAAGAGTGGGATGTAGGGCACTTATCTTCTGGTTATTCTCTAAGAAAAAATCACAAACCACAACCAATTCTGACCTTCAGTACTGTTAAGTTTGCAGGTACTATTCTCAATGAACACTGTACCAAAAGCATGCCCAAAATCTTTTTTTTTAAATGAGATTTGTATTCACACTAAGGCAGATACAGAACCAGACAATTTCTGCTTTATACAGCCTCCTATAATCTAAAACAAGCATTCATTCAAAGGCAGGATTTTAGGAAACATCTGCATAAAGGTTTTTTTCTTCTATTATAAACAATAAGATCACAAAAATGAATGTCTTTATATTTGATCACCATGAATTTTGGGTGTCTTAATTCTTATTTCTGACAATACGTAGCTGTATGATCTCTTAAAGCGCTACAAGTTATTTTCATTATCTGAAAACATAGGATTTTAGGTCCAAAATTACCTTCTTCCTCAAGTATATTAAGACTATAAAGTG
The DNA here is from genome assembly GCA_029783875.1 of Phataginus tricuspis. Taxonomy (NCBI): domain Eukaryota; kingdom Metazoa; phylum Chordata; class Mammalia; order Pholidota; family Manidae; genus Phataginus; species Phataginus tricuspis. The sequence goes on along the minus strand of JAQQAC010002629.1, from coordinate 24,705,891 downwards.
CCTATAAATCCCAGCATCTATGAATTATCCAAGACTACTGAAAAAAATTAGGTAATACAGACAAGGTACTCATAAAGCAATACAATTTAGAAAGACTCCCCCCTTCTAAAATCAATTGAAATGAAAAAACAAGGGAGAAAATACTGTCAAATGTTAATTACTGTAACTGAATACTTAATGTAATGAAGCAAGTACAGAAAAAGACATTTAAGCAATACCAAAAATTTAACACCCCCTTGTAATATTTCCTGTAATTACTTTGTATGTACTTTAATATAATTCAAACCAGCATTTAAATGAGAATACTGCCACAAAGGACATTTCCATGTGAGCAAGCACTGCTCTTTAATCTCAGGTAGACAGGTGAGAGTCAGGATGCTTTGCATTCCTTAACTACATCTCTAACAATAAAAACACTTTTATTACCTTTGTTGACAAGGCAGTGTAATTTTCCTAACATTATTACAAATATTTTATGCTCCTTTATACATCTCAAACTTTAAGAAAGAGAATTTTTAGGATTTAAAAGTCTACTTTCCCAAACATACAGGTTTAATAACACAACTAAACATGCCTAGAAGCTTTGTGTAAAGGTATCAAATTTTACCTTGGCTTGTGGAATCTGCATCATTTTCCTTCCTAGTAGACAAATCCACAGGTTTGTCCACAGATCCAGAAGAAACAGGTAATGAACTTACAGATTTGGTAATAAAATCAGGTTCTTCAGATTTACATAATAACGGTGCAGTCTCTTTAGTTCCACCTGAACACACATTGTCCACCATGCTAGTTATTTCTTCATTCCGGGATTTCTGCAAAAAAGAAGTAAAAAATAACTATGCCACTAAACACGGATTGACAAAAAAGTGTCATATACACTGTTTTAAAGAAATTGAGAAAGTGGAGTTCTAGACAAAATGGAGTGAGCACACTTCCCCTTATCTCTCCCATTCCATACTCTGTCCTATCTCCAGCACCTAACACCCGAACTGGACTGAAACAGATAAAGTAACTGTAGGGAGCCTCAGAAAGGTGGATGAAAGCATGATGAAGAATCCCAGGACTTGAGAGAGAATCTGGCGGTGAGAACCCTGTGGTGTTTTTCTCTGTTCCCAGCCCCCACCCCAAAACAGCCCAGGTGCTAGAGCAGAGCCCAGAGACCTTCAGTTGCCAATGGCACTGATGGAAAAAGTCCCAAGAAAAGCCACCTTTGTACAACCAGCGGGTGGGGATGTCATGATGATCCACGTGAAGTATGATAAAAAAGACTTTAAAGAAGTTATAACAATACTCTAGGAAATAAGGACAAATACTCTTAAAACAAGTGAAAAGAGTAATTCTCAGCAAAAAGTAGGCCTAAAAAAGAACCAAATGGGAAGTTTACAACTGAAAAAAAAGTTTTTTTAAAATGTTACAGATTTCATTTAACAGGAGCAGAATACACTCTTCTCAAGCGCACATGGAACATTTACCAAAAAGACCACATTCTGAGCCATAAAACACCGCAATAAAAATATCATACAAAAAATACTCTCAGTGCAGAGATTGGATTAAAGATGGCGGCGTGAGAGGTGAGACACAGGCTTCCTCCTAAAACTGCATATAATACAAAAATATAATTAATACAACTAATCCTGAAAGAGCAACAGGAAAGAAAACTGCGCCAGACTGCATACACCTGGAGAAAAGAGCAGACCTCACAAAATAGAGTAACATACCAAAACTGTGGCCGGGTGGGACCCAAGCCCTTCTCCCACCCCAGCTCACCGGATGGGAGGAAGAGAAACCAAGCAGGGAGGGAGTGGAGGCCTGGGACTACTGAATTCATAACTCTAGAGATCTGCTCTGGGAGCACAAACCTACATTTCATGGTGCTTGCATGATATTCTCGTGATTACGGGGTTGGAAAGCTAAGATGGGAAGAATTCCTGGAGAGACTGAGATTCCAGCCACTTGTGGAAAGCAGGGATCCATATTCGGCTGCTCTGGGACAAAAGAAAGGTGGGCAGTCTGAGAGACTTCCTAACAAGGAAGCCCTTAGCAAGAGGGCTGTTAAAGGGGCAAGGACTGCACAGAGCTTACTGCTCAGGAGAGAGGACAGGTAGACAAAATTGTCCGGGTGCACTCTGCCCAGCTTTTGCTATACAGACCCTCATATTTAAGGAGAAAAAAGAAATCTTTCTCCTTAGACAATATTCAGGTTCTCCAGCTCCCTGGGTGGCTACACAGCCCCAAGGACCCCCTGTGTGATAAGCAGTCAACTGCGCCTTTCTCCCGGCCAGCCCCACCTGGTTCACAAGCCGGCAAACCCTATCCTGAAGTTAGTTCAGTCAGAGGGAAGATCCGTCTACAGCAACTACAAACACAAAGCATAGAGGCTTATACCTGTGTACTTGGCCCACTGGTTCAGGCAGTGGAGACAGGCATAGCAGCCAGGAAGCAGGAAAGAGCTCTTTCTCCTCCCCAGGACCCAATACCACTACCCTGCGATGCCCGACATTGCTACAGTTGCTGAGCAGCTCCAGGGAGTAGAGCTTCTGGGTACTAGAGAGTGCCATATACAAATATGAAATGCCAAAGGAACCTGGTTCAGAGTAAAATTATTAATACAACTCCTGAGAAATATTTAGATGACATCAACCTCATGACTCTTCCTGAGAGTTCAAAATAAAAATCATTAACATGCTCAGGGAGGTACAGAAAGATATTCAAGAATGCAGGAATGAATTCTGGTTGGAGATCCAATCGTTGAAGAGCTCAATGGAGGGTATTAAAAGCAGATTGGATATGGTGGAGGAGACGATAAATGAATTAGAAACTAGAGAAGAGGAATACAAAGAAGCTGAAGCACAGAGAGAAAAAAGGATCTCTAAGAATGAAAGAATATTGAGAGAACTGTGTGACCAATCCAAACGGAACAATATTTGCAATATAGGAAGAGAAGAAGAAGAAGAAGAAGAGAAAAAGGGGTAGAAAGTGTCTTTGAGGAGGTAATTGCTGATAACTTCCCCAGTCTGGGGAGGGAGATAGTCTCTCAGGCCATAGAGATGCACAGATCTCCTCACACCAGGGACCCAAGGAAGACAACACCAAAACATACAGTAATTAAAATGACAAAGACCAAGGATAAGGACAGACTATTAAAAGCAGCCAGAGAGAGAAATAAGATCACATACAAAGGAAAGCCCATCACGCTATCATCAGACTTCTCAGAAGAAACTTTATAGGCCAGAACAGAGTGGCGTGATGTACTTAATGCAATGAAGCAGAAGGGCCTTAAACCAAGAATACTTTATTGGGCAAGATTATCATTTAAGTTTAAAGGAGGGATTGAACAATTCCCAGATAAGCAAAAGCTGAGAGATTTTACCTCCCACAAACCATCTCTACAGTGTATTTTGGAGGGACTGCCATAGATGGAAGTGTTCCTAACGCTTAATAGCTGTCACCAGAGGTACTAAAACCACAGTTAAGAAAGTAGAACACCTAATTACTAAGCAAATGCAAAATTAAATAAAATATCCCCAAAGTCAATCAAAGGATAGACAAAGAGTACAGAATATGATCCCCAATATATAAAGAATGAAGAAGGAAGAAAAAGGAGAAGAAAAAAAAAGAACCTTTAGATTGTGTTTGTAATAGCATATTAAGTGAGCTAAGTTAGACTCTTAGATAGTAAGGAAGTTAACCTTGAACCTTTGGTAACCATGAATCCAAAGCCTGCAATGGCAAAGGTACATACCTATCCGTAATCACCCTAAATGTAAATGGGACTGAATGCACCAATCAAAAGACATAGAGTCACTGAATGGATTAAAAAACAAGACCCATCTATATGCTGCCTACAATAGACTCACTTTAAACCCAAAGACATACACTGGTTAAAAATTAAGGGATGGAAAAAGACATTTCATGCGACTAATAATGAGAAAAGAGCAGGAGCTGCAGTACTTGTATCAGACAAAATAGACTTCAGAACAAAGAAAGTCACAAGAGACAAAGGACATTATATAATGATAAAAGGGTCAATCCAACAAGAAGACATAACCATTATAAATATCTATGTGCTCAACACAGGAGCACCTACATATGTGAAACAAATACTAACATAATTAAAAGGAGAAATAGAATGTAATGCATTCATTCTAGGAGACTTCAACATGCCACTCACTCTGAAGGACAGATCAACCAGACAGAAAATAAGTAAGGACACAGATGCACGGAACAACAGAATAGAACAGATGGACCTAACAGACATCTACAGAACTCTACACCCAAAAGCAGCAGAATACACATTCCTCTCAAGTGCCCATGGAACATTTTCAAGAATAGATCATATACGAGGCCACAAAAAGAACCTCGGTAAATTCAGAAAGATTGAAATTGTACCAACCAGTTTCTCAGACCACAAAGGTATGAAACTAGAAATGAATTATACAAAGAGAATGAAAAATCCCACAAACACATGGAAGCTTCAAAACATGCTCCTAAACAACCAATGGATCAATGACCAAATAAAAAGAAAGATCAAGCAATATATGGGGACATATGACAATAATTCAACACCACAAAATCTGTGGGACGCAGCGAAGGGAGTACTAAGAGGAGAGTATATTGCAACACAGGCCTACCTCAGGAAAGAAGAGCAATCCCATATGTGCAGTCTAAATTCACAATTAACAAAACTAGAAAAAGAAGAACAAACGAGGCCCAAAGTCAGTAGAAGGAGGGACATAATAAAGATTAGAGCAGAAATAAATAATATCAAGAAGAATAAAACAATAGAAAGAATCAATGAGAGCAAAAGCTGGTTCCTTGAGAAAATAAACAAAATACATAAACCTCTAGCCAGACTTATCAAGAAAAAAAGAGAGTCTATGTACATAAACAGAATCAGAAATGAGAAAGGAAAAATCACTACAGATACCACAGAAATACAAAGAATTATCCCAGAATACTATGAAAAACTGTATGCTAACAAACTGGATAACCAACCTAGAAGAAATGAAAACTTTCTGGAAAAATACAAATACAACCTTCCAAGTATGACCCAGAAAGAAACAGAAAATCTGAACAGACCAATTACCAGCAGCAAAACTGAACTGGTAATCAAAAACGTACCTAAGAACAAAACCCCTGGACTAGATGGCTTCACAGCTAAATTTTATCAAACTAATTTAGTGAAGACCTAATACCCATCCTCCTTAAAGTTTTCTAAAGAGTAGAAGAGGGTATACTTCCAAACTCATTCTATGAGGCCAGCATCACTCTAATACCAAAACCAGCCAAAGACACCACAAAAAAAAGAAAAATTACAGACCAATATCCCTGATGAACATAGATGCAAAAATACTCAACAAAATATAATCAAACCAAATTCAAAAATACATCAAGGGGATCATATACCATGATCAAGTGGGATTAATCTCAGGGATGCAAGGATAGTACAACATTGGAAAATCCACCAACATCATCCACCACATCAACAAATAAGACAAAAACCACATGATCATCTCCATAGATGCTGAAAAAACATTTGACAAAATTCAACATCCATTCATGATAAAAACTCTCAACAAAACGCGTATAGAGGGCAAGTACCTCAACATAATAAAGGCCATATATGACAAACCCACAGCCAACATTATACTTAACAGAGAGAAGCTGAAAGCTTTTCCTTTAAGATCGGGTACAAGACAAGGATGCCCACTCTCCCCAGTTCTATTCAAAATAGTTATGGAGGTGCTAGCCACGGCAATCAGACAACACAAAGAAATAAAAGGCATCCGGAGTGGCAAGGAAGAAGTTAAATTGTCCCTGTTTGCAGATGACATGATATTGTACATAAAAACCCTAAAGAATACACTCCAAAACTACTAGATCTAATATCTGAATTTAGCAAAGTTGTGAGATACAAAATTAATACACAGAAAACTGTGATATTCCTATACACTAACAATGAAGTAGCAGAGAGAAATCAGGAAAAGAATTCCATTCACAGTTGCATCAAAAAGAATAAAATACCTGGGAATAAACCTAACCAAGGAAGTGAAAGACCTATACTCTGAAAACTACAAGACACTTATGAGAGAAATTAAGATACCAATAAATGGAAACACATCCAGTGCTCATGAATAGGAAGAATTAATATTATCAAAATGGCCATCCTGCCTAAAGCAATCTACAGATTCAATGCAATTCCTATCCAAATACCAACAACATTTTTCAACAAACTAGAGAAAATAGTTCTAAAATTCATATGGAACCACAAATGACCCCAAATAGCCAAAGCAATCCTGAGAAGGAAGAATAAAGCTGGGCAGATTATGCTGCTCAACTTCAAGCTCTACTACAAAACCACAGTAATCAAGACAATTTGATACTGGCACAAGAACAGACCCATAGACCAATGGACCAGACTAGACAGCCCTGATATAAACCCAACCATATATGGGCAATTAATATATGATAAAGGAGTCATGGATATACAATGGGGAAATGACAGTCTCTTCAACAGCTGGTTTTGGCAAAACTGGACAGCTACATGCAAGAGAATGCAACTGGATTATTGTTTAACCACATACACAAATGTATACTCGAAATGGATTAAAGACCTGAATGTAAGTCATGAAACCATAAAACTCTTAGAAGACAATATAGGCAAAAATCTCCTGGATATAAGCATGAGCAACTTCTTCCTGAACACATCTCCTTGAGCAAGGGAAACTAAAGCAAAAAATGAACTCACGGGACTACATCAATCTAATTTTGTACAACAAAGGACACCATCAACAGAACAAAAAGGCATCCTACAGTATGGGAGAATATATTTGTAAATGACATATCCAACAAAGGGTTAACATCCAAAATATATAAAGAACTTAGATGCCGCAACACCCAAAAAGCAAATAACCCGATTAAAAATGGGCAGAGGATATGAGGAGACAGTTCTCCAAAGAAGAAATTCAGATGGCCAACAGACACATGAAAAGATGGTCCACATCACTAATCATCAGGGAAATGCAAATTAAAACCACCATGAGATATCACCTCACACCAGTAAGTGTGGGGAGTGGGATATGCAACACCCATAGTAACTTCATCTTGGGCTCTCCGACTCCATCTTAGAGACTTGAGTTTCGAAAGTGCACAAATGGTTTCGGTTTCATATTCCGAGAAATGTGTTTAGGTTTCGGTTTCGATTGCTTTTGCGCCAGAGTGTTCTCACTCAGGCCTGCCGCTTACATCAGAGACAACTGCGCATGCACACAACTCAGTGTGTGATTGGAATCCAAGGATTGCTTCATTAGCATAAAGGGCAACCAATCAGAAGAAACCCCACCCCATGAATGCTATGTATGCTTTGCTGTTTCCGGAAATAAATGAGACTTGATCAGGAATCTGTCTTGTCTCCATTCTTCGTGTCTCTTGTCTCCATCCAAATTCCCACTCCCCCTCTCCAGGTCCTCATTGATGTCCCGCGGGCCGGGACAAGTAAGGATGTCCAGCATCCAAAAGACTAAGAACAAATGCTGGTGAGGATGCAGAGAAAGGGGAACCCTCCTACACTGCTGGTGGGAATGTAAGCTAGTTCAACCATTGTGGAAAGCAATATGGAGGTTCCTCAAAAAACTAAAAATAGAAATGCCATTTGACCCAAGAATCCCACTCCTTGGAATTTACCCAAAGAATACGACTTCTCAAATTCAAAAAGACATATGCACCCCTATGTTTATCGCAGCACTATTTACAATAGCCAAGATATGGAAGCAAACTAAGTGTCCATCAGTAGATGAATGGATAAAGATGATGTGGTACATATGCACAATGGAATACTATTCAGCCATAAGAAAGAAACAAATCTTACCATTTGCAACAACATGGATGGAGCTGGAGGATATTAATGTCAGTGAAATAGCCAGGTGGAGAAAGACAAGTGCCAAATGACTTCCCTCATTTGTGGAGTATAACAATGCAGCAAAACTGAAGGAACAAATAGCTGCAGACTCAGAGACTCCAAGAAGGAACTAGTGGTTACTGAAGGGGAGCGGTGTGGGAGGGTGGGAGAAGGGGATTGTGGGGATTATGTTTAGTACACATGGTGTAGGGGGATCAAGGGGAAAACAGTGTAGCACAGAGAAGGCAAACAGTGACTCTGTGGCATCTTACTACACTGATGGACAGTGACTGCATTGGGGTGTGGATGGGGACTTGATAATATGGGTAAATGTAGTAACCACATTGTTTTTTCATGTGAAACCTTCATAAGAGTGTATATCAATAATTCCTTAATAAAAATTTTAAAAAAGAATACTTTCAGTCCATGATGGAATTAAACTAGAAATCATTTAGAGAAATATAGGTGGAAAAAAATCCCAAAATACTGTTGAGTATTTTGTATGTGGAGATTCAACAAACTTTTGAAAAATACACATCAAAAACTCTCACGACAAATTATGTTGAAGTAAATCAAAATGAACATGTGATTTATCAAAATTTATAGATGCAGCAAAAAAGAAAAGAGAATTTTTATAATACTGAATTCATATATCAAAAGGATCTAAAATCAGTATTTCTATCTTAAGAAACTAAAGAACAGCAATATAACCTAATGCAAGAAGAGAAGAAATAATGAAAGAGCAGAAATCAATAAAGCAGAAAATCATTAGCGAAATAAACCAACAAAATCAAAAGCTGATTCTTTGAAAAGGTCATTAAAGTTAATAAACCTCTAATCAGGCTAACTCAAGAAAACAAGAAAGAAGATAGAAATTACTAATATCAGAAACTAGAATCAGGAGCCTTCTGCTACTCCCTCTTAATCCATGCACATTAAAAAGGTAATAAAGTTTAATGAATTTCATAACTTCAGGAGTAGCATGATGCTCAATAGATGAAACAGACCAATTCTTTGAAAGACACAAACTACCAAAACTCACAGATGGGTTTCAGTGGTGAGCTCTAGCAATCACTTAAGGAAGAAATGACACCAAATCCCACAATGTTCTCCAGAAGATAGAAGCAGAGGGAATATCTCCTAACAGAGCACATGAAGCAAAACTGATAGAAATAGAATAAACCCATAATTATGCTTGGCAACACACCTCTGAATCAAAAGAGCATGCAGACAAAAGTTAACAAGAATATATTATACTTGGACATACACAGTGTCAACTATTTTGATCTAATTGACATTTATAGAACACTACACCTTAACACAGTAGACATTTCTTTCAATTGCACAATAAATATTCACCAAGACAGTCTTCATTAAACATGAAAAATGAAATTACAGAAAATATGTTCACAAACAATGGAATTAAATAAGATATAATAGAAAGATATGGAACATCACCAACTACTTGGAAGCAACATACTACTATCTAATACATATTATCAAAAAGAGCATCTCAAGGAAGATAGATATTTTCAACTGAATGAAAATATTACATATCTGAACTTGTGGGATGGAACTAAGCAGTTCTTAAAGAGAACCTTACAGCATTAAATATTTATATTAGAAATGAAGAATGGTCTTAGTAAGATGCTTCCACTTAAGAAACTAGAAAAAGAATGAAAGAAACAGTATCCCACCTTCAATGGATTAATGAATAAACTGTGGCACATCCACACAACATAGAATACTACTCAGTAATATAAAGGAACAAAACTATCACTAGACAGTAACTTGGGCAAATCTCAAGGCCATTATGCTGAGTGACAAGAGACAAAGGTTACATACTGTTATGATTCATGCTAACTTGGGAAAGGCAAAAACACAGAATGAGAACACAGATCAGCAGCTGCCAGAAGGTATGGGTGGGGGAGGATCTGAATTCAAAGGAACATGAAGGAATTCTTTGGTGGGCTGGATTTGTTTTATATCCTGTCTGTGGTGGGGATTACAAGAACCCAGGCATGTGTAAGAATTCATAGAGAAAAAACACATACATACTCCTAAAAATGTATTCACTTATCCAAATTAAAAAATTAATTAAAAATGAAAAAACTCTATGTCTTAATGTACTGAAGCACAAGGAAAAGATAATTTATTCTATGTCTGTGTCAAATGTTTCAGGCTATCAGCAGTATTATTTATAATAGCCAAAAAGTGCAAACAACCCAGATGGCCACCAACAGATGAGAAAATATGTGATACATCCATACAATGGAATATTACTCAGCCATAAAAAGAAATCAAATACTGTAATGTGGATAGACCTCAAAAACATTAAGTGAAAGAAGCCAGACACAAAGGGCCACATACAATTCATTTATAGGAAATGCCCAGAATAGGTAAATCTTATAGAGACCAAAAGTACCTCAGTGGTTTCTAGAGCTAGAGAAGTTGGGTGGAAATGGGAAAGGGCAGTGACTGCTAGAGGCTACTGGTTTTCTTCTAGAGATGATGAAAATGTTCTAAAATGGAGTGTGGTGATGGTTGCACAACCATGTATATACTAAAAACCACTAAATTGTACACCTTAAAAAGGGCTAATTGTATGGTATGTGAATTCTACCACAATAAATGTTACCCAAGAAAAGTAACCTAGATTACTTGGGGGAGGGGAGTATTTTTTAATTCAGCTCATAACACATCCTCCCGTTCCTTGAATGGAAAACTCCATGCAGACATATCAAATTACTTATGTTCTGTTCAGTAACAGATCCCCAATCTTCAGCACAGTGCTAGCTCAGAGTACATGCTTATAAATACAGTATACTTAGGCATTTTACAAAAGGGATACATATCTGAAAACCTTTAAATAATCCAAGATAAACACAGGGACAATGCATTTTAAGAGGGTATAAATCTACATCCAGTGCAGCATACTTTAGCTTTAATGGTTTTTCTGTCTCATCTCTGTGTATCAAAGGGTGCTGTCCTCCTAAATTTATAATTTGTTGTATTTTTTTAACCTTTATAGTGATATCTCACACCTACCTTCCATACCAAAGGTATTTTGGGACAGCCTTTAGTATTAATATTCAATGAACATTATGATAGTATTCTAGGATATTTGCAAAAAGATTTTAAGCTATAACAATGACGAATGCTTTAAAATAACACCTCAAATAAGATTTTTCAACAACTATAAAAGCATGGTTCACAAATACTGACCAAGGATACAAAGTTCTTGCATATCAACTATAGTGGCACCACAAGACAGGAAAAGAACAAATGATGTACGATTCGGTCTTGAGCATCAGCAAGGAAATTATTTCAGTTTTAAAATAAATTTTAAATGTGCCATCACATCAATAAAAAGAAGAACAAAAACCACATGATCATCTCCA
>JAQQAC010002629.1:24670372-24694193 GCA_029783875.1 Phataginus tricuspis | reverse complement strand
AAAAAAAAATTTAAATGTGTAAGTTAAATATTAAGTTTTTACACATAAAAGAGTGGAGCCATATGTAAACCACATTATTTCATTTTGCATAATCCAAATTTTTATTAATACAACTGGACTCTATTTGCTGAATGAATATTGCATGATGACACCTCTGGCAGTGTGCAATTAGAGCAGATGAAATGAAATTACACACTGTACTGCAGTGAGGTCAGGCAAACGGCTGAGTGATTTAACACTTTAAATTTAGCACTGTGAGGGCACTAACGCCAACAAAGCTTCAGATAAGACTTCCACAAATCAATCTACTCCGTTATAAATTAGAAAATGATCTCATTGCATCAGCTGACAGCCATTAGCTACCTGTGCACTGCTGGCTTAAACCTACTGACTAGCCAGCCCATGCTAGGTGGACGGCTAGAAAAAGTCCTGCTGGATTACTCAGAGTCAGATAGACTATGAAGGACAGTAAATTTCTTAACAGCCTCAGACCATGTGTTTGACCATGTGTTATCAGACCAAGGACAGCCACATATCCTTTAAATAAACCATTGCATTCATAACTAATCCCAGGACTCTTTTTTATTTTAACTACCTAACCATAAAAAAATAGTATTACTTGTAGGGAGCAAGGAACCATTACTAGACAGGGACCTTGTCCTCTAGCTTCTGTGGAATACAAATTAAGATACCAAGGTGTTGATAGCTATTAAAATTATCACTACATTTGAGCTTAAAAAAGTAATCAAATCATGAAATTAGCCAAGGCAACTGGTTTCAAATGCTACTTCCTATCCACTCTGCCCACCTTAGTTAGAATAAACTAACTTGCATGACAAACAAACTACTTACTACCATTCTTGGTATTGTGGCAGACATTCTTAACACAGTCATCTTACCCCCACTCCCAAAACCCATCATACATATAGGGGTAAACCACTGCAGTCCTCTATGTAGAACAAACCTCCTTCTCTGGCCATAGCTGATTGGTAGATGCTTAATCCATTTGCCAGATGCAACCCATTATTACCCTTTAGTAAGTAAGAACATCAACAAAGGCAACTGCACCAGACAAAAAACAATGGAAATGCTCTTACTTGCGCTTCCTGAACCTTCTGAAGTTCAGACTGAAAGTCTTCCCCATTTCCATTGTCCTCATCAGTATCACTGCAGACTCCACAAAAAAATGTAGGCGGGAGCTTTAACGTATCTGCTCTTGCCTTCTCTTCAACTGTTGGCTTCTTTTCCCAAACAATAACACATTCTTTCTCATCTGAAAATCCAGTACAACACAAGTCAAATGAAGTTAAAAGTAGTTGAAGCCCCATTTCTTTATAAGGATGGTCCTCAACACAATCTACAGATTATAGACTAGACCCAGACGAGACCAATGAATGCTAATGGAGAACAAGGGCCATAAGAGCAACAGTGTTTTTCACTTCATATAATTTTTAAATATTTTAAATCACTATGGTCATATTACCTAATTAACATACTTCTGTTAATTACAGAAATGGTCAGACTGGGGTATTTTAATAATTCTTTTAAATGGAAGATTTTCTAAAAACATTAGTGATTATTAATTTTAATTAACCATTAGTAATTTTCACTTAACATACCTGTTAGATTTTCATCTGATGGTCTACATTTTCTTGAGTCATCCAGATATAGTTTTCCATTAAGTTTCTTGACAGCTGTTTCAAAATCTTCATCTTAAACAATAATTCATTTCATTAAATAAGAAGAACTTATATTAAATTTCAGGGGTTTTCCTAGCCAGAAATCTAGGAGTTATTTTCAACTTCACATTCGCCCTTATTCCCTGCATCCAAACAACAAACAATTTTGCCAATGCTATATCCCTAATGTCTCCCCTACTATTAAATCTTTCCTTTAGGCTTTCCTCTTGTTTGAGCTATCATTTTAGCTCATCTTCCTGTCTCCACATCCCATAATCCAATCCTCTACCACTAGAGCCAGTTGGTCCTACTGAAACTTTTCTGAACATGTAACTTCCCTGCCTAACATTCTGATACAGCACACAAGCTTTTCCATATTCAGATCCCTGCCTACCTCATTACTCTTTCATCCAAGACTACCGAGCAATTATAATCGCTTTCAATTATCTGAAAGCAAAGTGCCTGCCTGGCTCATGGTAATCATCCAAAAACCACCTACTTAAAAAGGAATGCAGTTCTTTTGATCATTCCACCCACTGACTATTTACATTCAGGGTAAACATCTACCTTCAAGGACAGGAGTGATGGGTTCTAGGAAGCAGGCTTAAAATAATTGACCCATACTCCCAATTACTAAGATTAGCATCAACAGAATGCTTTTAAAATAAGACTTACCATCCTCTTCTTCTTCACTAACATAATCTGGCCTACTCTTATAGCAGAAGAAAGTTGGAGGAAGTCTAAGTTTGCTTGCAAGAGCTTTTTGCTCAGGGGTAGGGGTCAGCTCATATATGATGAGAACATCATCATCTGAGGGAGGATCTGCAGGCGTTTTCTTCTCTTTTGCTGTAACACAAGTCAAAACCGGGAACAAAGGCAAGGCGTTAAGTGAGTATTAACATCAATATTCTAACTGAAAGTAAAACCACGGGACTTATCTTTAGTTAAAACAGCATACTGATAAAAACACACAAACTTAGATATGAACACAGTTCTATAATAATCATCATTTAGAATTAGAAGCCTGATTTAATGTTCTACCAAAAGCCCTCGGGGAGCATAGACTCTATTTAAAACTAAAGAAAATCCTGCTTTTATATTCACTGTTCATTGAAAAGAACTACTATATGCTAATAGCTATAATTTAAAAAGGCATTTAAGTAGTACTGCTATAATCATATCTGGCATACTAAACAACAGTTCAGCAAAATACCCATGTATTTACAAAACCAAAAGCAAATTAGAGAAATCATAAGCAAAGATTAGTAAAAATATGAAACCAATGCAAAGCCAACCCTGATTAGTCCCTACAAGGAAAGCTAACAATTACTAAGGATGTGGGTGATTAGAGTTACATTTAGTTTTGCATATTTCCAAGCATGATAATCGATAAAATGAAATAAAAACTGTGATCCTGTGGATAATACTTTAAGAGTCTAAAACAATTTCTATAGCTAAAAAAAACAACAAAAAAGGCAAAAGTGGAAAGAAAAGGAAGTCTTCATACAATCTGCTCTGGTGTATAAAGAATTTCAGGCTAGATCATGAACATGCTATGTGCCAACTGGTACTGTCCAATATGGTGCCTAGCCACAGGAGGCTACTAGACACCTGAAATGTGGCTAGTCCAAACTGAGTTGTACTGCAGGAGTAAGTTACACACTGGACTTTGAAGACTTGGTATTGTAAAAAAAAAAAAAAAGGCAAAATATCTCATTAATTTTTTATACTGACTAGAGATTGAATGGCATTTAAGATAGATTGGGTTAAATTGTATAGATTATAAAAATTAAGCTTCATCTGTTTTCTTTTTCACCTATTTGCTTTTATTTTTTAATGTGGCTATCAGAAAATTTTAAATTACACAGGTCATACTGGATGCTGATCTAGAGAACCTGAGCCCTTTTACAATGTTAAACATGCCATTTACTCTCCTTTAGAAAAACTTAGTATTGACTCCTAGCCAGGGACAGTAAAAGAACACTATAAAGACTCCTGTCCCAGTTCTGCTGTCAGTTGGCAAAGACGACTTGGGCATACCAGACAGCCTTGGGGGCCTCGTGTCTCAAGTCTTCACCTCTAAGGTCTGCCGGGACTGTAACATTCTCAGACATGAAACAGAGTATAAGGCTCTTTGTCCTGAAGAACTGTACTGGTAAAACTGCTTAGTCCAGGGATTCTCAAGCTAGGGCCCACAAAGTCTGTGTCCAAGTATACAGCCTTCAAAGAAAAAAAGTCCACGCTTTTCACATAATTTCTGAAAATGTCACATAATTTCCATCCTGAAGAATGAAGGATAAGAGCTGCTTTTTTAGCTAGTAATATGTCTGGTATACTTTAACACTGAAGGCCCCAGAAATCAAGGTTTTGTCTTGTATCATTGTACCTGTTTGGCAACCTATGTCATAGTTGGACTGCTCAAGATGGGTTATTAGACACTAACAGTGAGTTCATCTCCTTACTTACCTTGCTCTTCAAGGTCTTTTAACAGATCCTGCTTCCTAGTATTCCATTCTAGCAACAACACTTGTTTTTACAAATGATCTTCACTACATATGTAACATATCAGGAATGTAATGGTGGCTGTTAGAAATGGGGTCTACTTTCAAATACAGTATTTTTTAGACCACATAAAAGATGGAAGCCCAAAAGGGACCCTCTGTTCCCTGTGTATACATGCTGGATACTGGCAGACAGCAGAACGTAGGTTTTCTTTAAGCAGAGTCAAAAATAATAGATTAACAAAATACAAAGCAGCCAAAGGTGAAGACCACGTGGATCTACCTCAAAATAATGTTGTGCAATAGTGAGAAAACAGGACATCCAAGTATATAACAAAACAGCATTAAAGGATTTCACACAACCAGTCAAAAGGTACTTGCTTAAAAACTGGCACTTTCACATGCACACTACTGTGTTAAGTACTTAAGGTCACAGCCACAGTTACTTGCTAAGGACTACCGGCTGCTACAAAAACTGGTGCCATCTCACACTGAGAATACTAGATCTATACCTTCATTCTCAGGCTGTGAGGAAGGGGTGCTGGTCCAAAAAGCCATTGGATTAGATTTAAAAAGGCTAAAGTTAAATCCTAGAAAATAAAGAGTATTTAATTTTTGAACATTATGAGAATCACTGCAAGTATGACTTTAAAAATGTAAAATGTCAGAGCCCCTCAATTTATACCAATTTGGCTCTTATGTATTCATTTATCCTAGTTGTTTTACTCTTTGCTCATTTAATAGTGGCAAGAATACCACACATAAAATTTGAACATCTCAGTACAATGTTTTCTGGGTGACAGGATAATAAACTGAATAACAATAATACTTAATACTGAAAATAGGAAGAAACTAAAGAATGAACACTGTTGAAAAAAAAGACTCAAGTTAACATGCATGATTCAAGTACATGAGTCACTAAACTTTAGTATTGTAGTAGTGGGTTCCTGTGCTCTTCCCTAAGCAGGATATGAACATCCTCCAGTCACCAAAATCTCCTAAATAACTTACACATACACTCTCTGTTGCTGTTCGAACACTCACAGATAAACTTGGTTTAGGGAGAAAAAAATCTGCACAAATACTTGTCTATTCCCAAAGCACTGTGTTTATAATCCAACTTTTACTAAAACATTAGTACCCTACAAAGAGTCTGCAACAAGAAAAAGATTAAAAGTTAAAAAAAATTCTGCTTAAGCTAAAGACTTAATTAGTGCTTACCCTTTTTTGGTGTTTTAAATGTGTAATTAGTTGAGGACTCTTCCTTTGGTAAAGAAGCAGAAAAACTTTTCACTTTGCCATCTGAAGACTGTTTGGTATCAGAGTTCTTTGACTCTTCACAATTATTAGCTTCCACTTTTTCTTCAGATCTATTCTGGACTATGGGACTAGTTTCACTGTTATTTTTCAAAGGTGCATTAAAACTAAACCCAAACAAAGACCCCGTAGCTGAACTGTTGCCAAATGCAAATGGTTTTGATTTCTCACTACTGAAAATGCTTTTAACGGACTCTGAGCCAAACACAAACTTTGGAGGAGAAACCACTGCTTTTGTTGTTTCAGATGTACCAGCCACTTCTCCTGCTTCTGAAATTGCATCAGCTACATCATCACCCTGAATTAAATCTGTCCTCTCTCTTGTGGTTTCTTCTAATACAGCTACAGCCATTTTGCCACATGGTGATTCTCTGGGAGTGGTCGAACGAGAAACATGCGGGGTTATCAAAGAATCTTTTTCTTGGGCTGTTTTTGCTTCATCGAATATTTTCTTAAAGGAGTCTGCAACATCCTGCAGTTTAAAACGGACAGCTAAATGCTCTATTTTTCTTTCTCCATCTGCAAAATCACATGCAGTCCACACCCACACTCTCTCTGTCCCTTTCATATTTTGCAAAGTCATGTCTGGAGTTATTCTGTGATTGGCACAAAGTTTTAATACCTGATCCCTTCTCATCACTATGCGAACTTGCTTATTATCATAATTCTGTAAAATCTTTATATCACCAATGCCTCTTTCTTTCCACTGACCAACATCTTTATCATACCTATAGAGTTTTGCTCTGTGACTAAAAACAACTTGTTCATTTTCCTCACCACTGGACACTTCAACTAGGTCAGGTAAAGGTACAACTGGTTCAAAGTACTGTCCATCTCTCTCTTCTTCCTGAGTAACATCAGATTCCTCATCAGTGCCAACAGAGGTCCCACTTTGATTCAACTTGGCAGGAGACTTTGATGGGCTCAAAGCAGATTTAAAACTGAAGTTAAATCCTGTTGTTGACTCACCAAAGCGGAAGAGATTTTTTCTCACAGGGCTACTTGCCCGTGGAGAAGTCTGTACCGAGTTACTGCTTATGCTACCGTCCAAAGCTTCCTCCCTTAAGTCATAGTTGTCCCACTCTAAGGTGGGCCCGGTGCCTTCAGGATTTGGCCTGGAGGTTGTGTCTGACGCATGGACAGCAGCTGCGTCTGAACTCTTACTCTCTTCATCAGTGACTTTTGTTTGATCATTTGTCAAGAATGTTTTGAAATCTTTTAGTCCACTCTTCATTTCTTCAGCTCTCTGTATTAACTTGGCAGCTCTGCCAGTATCTACAAGTTTATGGGGGGTCTGAAGAGGTATATCTAATAGAAGTCGCTGGCATTCCTCAAATTTCTGCTTGAATTCTTCAGCCAGCTCTGGTGTTTTGAATTTTGCTGCCAGCTGCTCTAGTTTGGCATCACCATCAGAAAAGTCACTAGCTAGCCACATCCACGCTCTATCTGACCCAGAGAGAGGCTTCAAGTTCATTGTAGTCGTTATCCAATGGTTGGCACACACTTTCAGTACCTGTTCTCTTCGCATCAGCATTCTCAGTTTGCCATTGACTTCATTTTTGAGAATTTTTAAGTTCCCCAAGCCCCTTTCTTTCCACTGACTTATCTCAGCATCAAATCTAAATAGTTTTACCCGCTGTGAATAAAGAACTTTTTCATCCTCTTCTCCTGTTACAAGTTCCACTTTCTCAGGCATTTGAACTACGGGTTCAAAATGGATGTCATCACTGTCCTCAGTCTTATAGGCATCATCATCTTTCTCAAGGTCAGCAGAAGTGTCAGCTTTATCAGCCATTTTACCACTTTGTGATGAGAATAATTTCTCTCCAGCACCTGAAAATCCCTTGAAATTAGGGTCTTTTTTCCCAAACTGAAATCCTTCTCCTGAAGTTGATTTTGCAAGATCTGCAAAGGTACAGGTGCTCCCAGTCTGACCAAACACCACACCAGTGCCACTCTTCTCACTCCCTGCATCCTGAGCCAGAGAGCCAGTGTCACTTTCAAGGGGCTTTTCACTCTTCTCTTCATGTCCTGGCTCCTGAATGCCAAATTTGAACCCATCAGCAGACACAGGGATAGAAAAACTAAATCCTTCTTTTGCTGACTTACAGTCTGTATTAGAAGAACCCTGAAATGTAAAAGAAGGTGTATCTTCCTGATCCACATGCCCAAATTTAAATCCTTGCTCTGCACTGCCAAATTTAAAAGCCTTTTCTGAAAAGTTACTTTTAAATCCTGTTCCCACCTGACTTCCAGAAGAGTCATTTAACTTGGTTTTTGAATCCAATGTGAAAGCTGAAGGAGTTTCTGCAATAGGTTCATAAGTTGGCTTGGAGCCCTCACAAGTCACACAATTTAAGGAAGAACTCTCATTTTGCACAGAGCAAACACTATAATCCCACTGTCCTTCATTCTTGGGGAGTGTTCCTGCAAATCCACCCTCAGGAGCTTTGCTCGTATCTGATGAGGCGAGTGCTGGAACAGCAGAAGCAGGCTGATCTTGTTTCCTTGGATTCTGACAGGTAACACACACGGTTGCACTTGCTTGGTTGCACGCTAAGCACAAACTGCAATCCCACTGTCCTTCCTTCTTGGTGAAAACACCTTCAAATCCATCCTTTGTAGTCTTGCTTGTCTCTGAAGTTCCAAACTTAAAAGAAGCAGGTGCTGGAACAGCAGAAGTAGACAGACTTGGTTCACCTGGATTCTGACAAGCAACACATTTTGTAGCATTTGATTCATTTCGTACTAAGCATGTGCTGCAATCCCACTGTCCTTCCTTCTTTGTAAACATGTCCTCAAATCCACTCTTTGGCGTTTTACTCGTCTCTGAAGTTCCACACTTAAAAGAAGCAGGTGCTGGAACAGAAGAAGCAGGTAAACTCTGTTTTCTTGGATTCTGACAAGTAGCACATTTTGAAGAGCTGCCTTCATTTTGTGCCAAGCATGTGCTGCAATCCCACTGCCCTTCCTTTGCAGAAAAGATGGATCTAAAATCACTGTTAACAGACTTAGGAAGATCTCCTTGGCCAAATTTAAAGGAAGCTTGCTGAACAAATGAAGATCCACTTTTGGTAGCAGACTTTGTATTCTGGCATCTAATGCATCTAGAGACAGTGGGTTCATTTCTTACTAAGCAAACACTGCAATCCCAGTGACCTTCCTTCTTTGGAGTCACCAATGCAAATCTATCCGGAGTATTTTCTGGGCCAGCTTTAAGAGTGTAAACAGTTTCAACTAACAGTGGGCCAGGGAGCTCTTTAGTGCTTGAGTTTAGATTCTGGCATGATACACATTTCTTAGCAGTTGCAGCATTCTTTAATGAGCAGCTGTTACAATGCCACCAAGACCCTTCTTTCTTTGCAACCTGAAATTCAAAATTCACGTTTCCAGCATCAGATTTACAAACATCCTTGCTATCACGACTTGTGGGTTCTTTCACAATTCTCATAGCCTGATTTGTTGTTGGGGCTACATTAGCTCCTAAGGCTTTTAAAATGCCCTGGGCCTCTCCAAACTTGCACTTAAAAAGAGCTGCTTCCTCAGGTGTTTTGAATCTAACAGCAAGTTGCTCTGGTTTTGGTAACTCGTCCGCATAATCCAGAGCATGCCAAACAAAAGACCTGTCTGAGCCAGCATTTGGCGTCAGTTTCATATCTGGACTGATGTAATGGTTTGCACAGATTTTCAACACCTGCTCTCGTCTCATTAGAAGGCGAATTTTTCCAGATGTTTTATGCCTTAGTATTTTTACATTGCCAATTCCACGTTCCTTCCATTCTTTGGATTCTGTGTCAAAACGAAACAATTTTGCACGATTGCAAAAGAATTCTTCCTCATCCTCTTCACCAGTTTTTACTTCAATCTTATCAGGAAGAGGTACCACTGGCTCAAAGTGAGGGCCATCATCATCATCATCACCGTGGGTGCTGCCCCCATCTGCTTCATGACTCTTGCTGGCCAGCTCTGGAACAGGCACTCCAAACACTGACTTCCCAGGACCATGGAAAGTAAACATATCCTCACTTCTACGAAAACCAGAATTCTTTTGCTGACTTGGGCCCATGTTTTCAGTAAATGAAATTCCAGGCACATTTTTGCCTCCAAAATTGAATGTATTTCGAGGTCCAAGAGTTTGGCTAGCTTTTGGTCCACTGTAGCCATCTACTTGCAAAGGTTTATCTGAAGTCAGGAGACCTAACAGGCTTTCACTATTATTGTAAGCAGTAGAAGGGGGCTGTGTCACAACCTGCGGTGAGGAAAATGTGAAATCACCATCATTTGATTTGAAATTTGAGTTAAATTTAAACGGAGTTGGCTGTGTTGCATGTGTAGGTGCTGTCAAAGATGGCCTTATTCCTTCAGCTGGTACTGGCTGAACAAAATTTGTTTTTCCAAATTCTATAACCTTAGAATCTGCAGATCTTGAAGCATGAGTTGCAACTGGAGGTTTTGTGAAATAACCTGGTTCTGGCAAAGGTGGGTTCGTGCTTGTCTGCTGAACATTGTAATTAAAGTAATCATCACCCCTGGGTGATAGAATTCCTGTTGCAGGAGACTCAAAACGCAGTGGAGGACCATACATCTCTTGTGAGAACATACAAGCAGATGAGCTTTGCACAGGGGGGGTGTGCATCTGTTGTGAATAGGCATAAATATGCTGCTGTGGTGGAAGCCTATTCATACCATAAACTGGACCCTAGAAGAAAACAAAAGTTAAACGTTTTTGTAGGTTGCCTACAAAACTACAGAAAACTATTCTCACAAAACATGAGTATCATAAGGTAAAGATATTATTAGAGCATATAGCACACCAGTAAGAGAGGAAAACATTACTTACAGCGATACTTACAGTTAGAGCCTTCTTGGCATATAACAAAACTGCCTTAACTAATGACAGCATCTTAGAAACTTATTTTCCTACAATAAATGCATAGCATAAATATATTCTTCATTCCTAAACAATGTATCAAATGATGTTCACAATAATGATGATGATGATGAAGACTAACATTTATTGAGCATTTATTAATGTGCCAACTGGGCACTGTTCTAAGCATTTTACATATATTATCTCATTTTAGTATCCTCAAAAAACCCTATGAATTAGGCATTATTATCCTCATTTTACATATGAGGCAACTAATACATAAAAGAGTTAAGAAACTTGCCCAAGGTCACAGTGAGCAGAAGAGCCAGGGTCTAAAGGCACTAAGCCCTCTGTCTTCGAAGGTTCACATTCACTTAATGTTGTGATCCTGGGTCTTAATCAAAAGTTACATAGCCACTTCAGGCTTGGACATACTTACACCACACAGTGGTTTGGCAAGGAAATTTTAATTTTATTCCTGCCAAAACAGAAAGATTAAGGACCCACCACCACCCCCATTTAAAAAATATTTTATATGTTCACATTTATTGTAACAAAAAAAAAAAGATAGTGACTAAGAAGCATAACTTCTGTATCTGGAGAGAAATTTAAAATCTTTATCTGTGGGACACGTAAGTTTTAATGCTGAACTACTTCTTGAATTTCTTTGAAGGAAGCCTGAACAATTAAAAAGGAGATATTTATAAATGTATAAATTATTCCTTTGTTACCTTTGTGGGAGTAACATTAGCTGCTGGTCTGAGAAGATACTGGGAATTATATGCTGGTGACTGACTATAATATACTGAAGGGCCAGTAGTTGCAACTAAAAAAAAAAAAAAGAAAAAAAAAGAAAGAAAACACTGTTAAAGTCTATCTACAGTTAAGTCTATCTAGGCAAGAACTATAAATACAAAAGCAATAGAAATCAAAGAAAGATTTAACTACATAGATTATTTTTTTTTATTTCTGTACATCAAAACACACCATAAAAAAAAGATTATCAAATGACAAACTAGGAAAAACCCCTAAATATGACACATGAGGAAAAAGAGAGCAGCCCCACAATGGTCAACAAGAACAAGTGCCATACAACAAGCATCAAAAAAGGAGCCAAGAAGAAAGTGTTTGGTCCATTTTCTAAGAAAGATTGGCATGATAGGCAAGCACAGTCTGTGTTCAGCATCAGAAATATTGGGAATACAATAGTCACAGGAAGGATTTAAGGAACCAAAATGCACCTGATGGCCTCGGGGCCATGTTTCTGAAATGAGCCTTGAAAATGTACAGAATGATTAAGGTTGCCTTTTATAAACTCAAGCTAAGAATGTTCTGGTCAAAAAAATCACCTGACAAATTCATGGAAAGCATCTCACAAGTAACACAAAATGTGTTTCTTGGCTTTAAAAAAGGCACATCATGACTGACACTCGTGTTGATATCCAAACTATGTGCTCCACTTGTTTGTGTGAATTTTAACTAGGACCCCAAAAACTAGAAGACACTCAGGGTGATGGCAGAACTATCAACAGTCATTTCCTTGATCTGTTTTATGAAATCATACCAGAGAACAAAACTTAAAGACCATTTATGACTTACATGGAAGAAATGAAAATTGTGACACAAGAGGTGCTCAACAACTGATTCTAGAAAGCCCTGAAGAAGATCTAGAAAGAGCTAGCCAGTCTATTTATCTTCTCTATGTATAGTTACTAGAAAAATTAAAAATTGCTTGAAGCCCAAGTTTGATTTTGGAAAACTAATGAACTGCCTGGTGAAGATGGCTGTTTTAGAAATATTCTGGCAGAAAACAGTCATAGAACATAGAACAAGCTGAAGGATATGGGCCAAGAATCACAAAGTCTGAAATTTAGTGATTTTATCAGTAACCAATGACTCTTAATAGTGGTGGTGGAGGGTGGGGGGACGGTTGTTATAAACCTACTAAAAAAATCTAATAGAAAAAAGCACCAAATGAACAGATAACTCAGGAAATATAAAAGATTATAAAATATTGAGCATGTCAAGTAGAAAAAATAAAAACTAACCCTACTTTTGTTTTCAAATTTTTTACAGGTTTTTGTAGTGGATAATAGTTGAAACTAGGTAAGAGTGCAAAGAGATGGACACGATCAGATACTGGCGGTAAGTATAAACTGGCGTAGCTTTTCTGAAAAGCAATTTCCCAACACAAAATAATTTTTAAAATACCCTACAATCCTAGGAAGGTGTCCACAGCATTATTTATATAGCAAAAAGTTGAAATAACAAAAATAAGGGAATTAAATTTGCAGTACTTCCACCATTAATAGTATTTTCAAAAAACACTTACTAGAAAAATGCTCAGAACTTAAAGTACTATTTTTAAAACAGGCTTACTCATCTACCTACAACCTAATAGTATGATAAAAACCTCATAAAAAATTCTTTACATATACAAACAGGAAGGACCAGAAGGAAATGTTCCAAAATGTTAACCGAACTCTACGTAATATTGTTAGTTTATGTTTTCTTTACATTGTACAGTACTTCGGAATACTTCCTATAAGCTTATTAACCGGTTTTTCATCATCTTATTTAAGAACCATCTTGGTGTATTTTTACTTTCATTAAGACACACAGAATGGGAGCAGAGCTGAGCGCCCCTCCTTTAGGGGCCACAGAGCTGCTCTGTGACCTTGTCAATCAGCCACTGGGGGCCTCTTCTCTCAGCTGTAAAATGAGGATGTACCACTCCTGCGCCTTCCATAGGGCGATTCAAGAGTAAAATGAGACAACGTGATGCTTTTGCGTCTAACAACCAGAACACTGTTCATGCCCGTACACAGAAGAAATGGAAACTGACCCAGGAAGACAGCACTCACTAGGCCCTAATTAACTTATCTATATGAGGCTCTGCAGAGCACACATGGTCTTTAAGTGAGCAATGTTTGAACTCAACAGCTCATAGATTTATCTATGACTTAATGACATTTAAGAAGTCTGACTTCACAAATATTTTCTTTCTATGATTTTGCCTGCATTTTTCTAAATGTCACAGTGTCACAAGAGGATATTGGGTCTGCCTGAGTGTTACCTGTGGACCACCACACAAATGTACTAAACTAGATCACAATATTCTAAGTCTTTTGTGGGTTAAAACCAGTAAGAAAAACACATGCCCTACTACCATTTTAGTAATCTATTACCTATAAGAGAAACCTATTTTTATCATCATTTCTGGCTACCTGAATCATACTGGTAATGTATCATACTGGCAAGTGGCTTTAAATTTAGATCACTGGAGTTTGAACAGTAACTAGCTGTACAATAATGGATAAGTCACACAGCCTTTCTACAAACCCATTTCCTCATCTACACAATGGCTTAATAATGGCACCTACCTCTCCAGTGACTATAATTAAATAAAATTATATACATAAAGCACTTTGCACAAACAACCCACAGGAAGCACTATTTGTACCTTCTAGTTCATTTGGTGTTTACTGTATACTATAAGTAAATGCCTAATACACAAATACTCACATAATCATGTGAGGCAAATATTACCTCCACATTTCAAACAAACTGGCTCAGAGAGGCATATGATAGAGCACAATTTCAAAATCCAATGGTCCAGCTGCAAACTCCTTCCTTTCATGTTTGACCACAGTATTTCAAAATAAAGAAGATTTCTTATGAATGTCATACCTCTCAGTATACCATCAAACTAATTCCCAAGTTTAAGTTCTAATTAGGCATCTCTTGATATAAAATGATATGTTAATATTTATCAATTGTTAAGGAATAGCTCCCTCAGTCTCAGTTCCTCTGAGATGTGCATTAAAGGATTCTCTAAGCCTTTAGATACACAGGATTAGAGAAAGTTTATTTAGTTAGTTATAAAAAAATCTCAGTAACACCAAATACAGCTTAAGTAACATGTAAGCAGACATATATAGACATGTATATAAACAAATGTGTATAGACAAGGTGATTTCACAAGTTGCCTATTTAAAGGAGGGGGTATACAATGATTTTATTAACATCTAGAATTATCCAGTTGCCAACTCACCTGTTAGTGGAGCCCCATGAAAACTCTGTGACCCCTGATATCCATCAGGCACTGAATCTGGTCCATAATTCTCTGTAGGCCAACGATGTGGGGATGCTGAATTACTGCTATGTAGTTTCAATTCCTGCATTTCTTTCTGTTGGAAGAACAAAAATAATTTTTAAGCAATTATGTCATGCCATAAATAGTACTAGAGCAAACTTAAACATTTTAAATTGAAATATTTGATGATGCCTTTTAAGAGATTCTATGTTCCAGTAAAGATCTGAGTACCGGGTGCTGATTTCAGAACATGAACCTTATTGTTAAAACTAACTTGCCCCTCTTCTTTCTTTGCTTAGTGGCATTACTTAATTCATTCTCTCCAGGTTAGTTAGCACTGACCTAAACGAGTGACCTCCTAAACATCCTCATCTCCATTTCCATCCTACAGTTGCCTAATTAATCTTTCTAAAGTTCAGCTCTAGCCAAGACACTTCCCTGCTCAAAGCAGTTAAGTACTCACACATTAAACTTTCTGACATTCACAGTCCTCATGGTATTACCTCAAACATCCTTCCAGCACCTCCTTTCCACACTCCTTTACTCTTCAGTCCATCTGTACCATTCAACATTCCAAATTCCCTTCCAATGCTAGCTTTCCCTTACCTACATCTGAGGTAACAAGTACTACTAATCCTTCACAGGAAGGCTCAAATGCTCCACCAGGAAAGGAAAAACAACTAATATTTGCTCAGAATATACTATGTATGTAATAATACATTCCAGGTACTTTAAGTTCTTAATCTTTACACAGTTAAAAAAACAGTATTAACACACACCTTAAAATGAGAAAATATGCAGAAAATGGTATAGCTAGATTTCAAACCAGATTTTACTCCAAAAATGTTTTCAGGACACCACCCTTTTGCCTAGACAAACCAGCAGATGTGCTGCTTTTCAGTGGCAGTTCTGTGGCTAGGTATCAGCTCTGTCATTTTAGAGACAACTATATGACAACACTTTTCCCAACGCCAGATCTTAAGGAATGTCCCATACAAAACAGGCACTTATCAAGAAATTATTTCCTTTTCCAAACAAACTATAGTGGTATCAGACAACAGATTACTTTTGGAAACCTACCAAATATCTCTATATTGAGCTAAGTGTCTGACCAGTTATAGTAAGTGAGGTTAGAGACAGATCCATCATGTCTGCTTTCTTCTTCTGGAACTGTTTCCAAATAGAAATTTCCCAAAAGCCACAACTACTGAGGTTAAAAATATCTTGAATTTTCAAGCTAAGCAAATTTTTTTTAGTCTGAGAAATGAACTCACAGACCAAGGCATGATTGATATATTTCACTAATTCAGTTCAATGGACCCTTCTCTTTGCCAGGAATGATGCTAAGTTTTGGATAAAAATCTCTATCTTTGACGAACTGGAATCTGGAGGAAGACAGAGACACATAAGTAATTTCAAAACTGTGGCAGGTGTCAAGATGGAGGTACATAAGACCTAGTGTGATTCTGCAGTAGCATGGCAAGGGACATTTGAACAGCTTTAGAAAGAAGCAGGACAGTGGTCAAGGAAATAATTTTTGAATAACACAGGCAGAATTTAGAGAAACTAAGTGATATACCTTAATGGCCTCTACTTGTTGACAGATAATTTTCAGTAAAGAATTTTGATCTTCTGCCCATCGAGGTGGTGTTTTGGGAGAATACTAAAAAAAAAATAACAAAACAGTACTTAAAACATTTAGAAAAGAAACATTCTACAATGGGTAATTCACTTGTTTCTCACTGACCTTGTAACTTTTACTTGGTGATAAGGAGTATTTGGTAGGAGATGGTGTAGAATGTTTTATTTCTGAGTCTGAATTTCGCAAAGAACCATTTTTATAAAAAGGACCTCCTTCACTATAGTCATCGAGTTCTTGCATGACAGAATTAAGCATCTCCTTTACAGACTCCAGGGGCACCGGTAACTTAAAAAAAAAAAGAATCAAGAGCCTTAATTTGCAGAAATACCAAAGAAAGAACTAGGCAATAAATACAAAGATTTTATCTTACTAATTTACTTACATTTTTCTTATTTTTGTGTAACAAGCACTTTATACTTTACATAGTAACACACATGAAACTGCTGTGCTATCTACAGAGTCGTCTTCTAACTTTAAGGACTACGTTGTTCCCTATTCCTTTGGTCAGCCATAATAATGGTAGAGGAATGTTAAATTGGGAAGTTTTCCCACACAAACAAAGTAAGTTACTGATTTTTGTTAGTTGATTTTGAATGGAAAGAGAAACACATATGCTAGAATGCACCAGACAACACAAATCCTAATCAAAGAGCTGCAACACAAATTAATCAACAAAATCTTGGAAGGTTGAATATAACTGAAGTTAATACCATCATGACAGTCTCAAACTGTGGATAGCTGGAAAGAAGACAGTCCATAGCAGATTATGAAGATGAGAAGAAATGCTCTGAAGTTGTCAGCAACTACTTTTGATTTCAGTAAAATGTTTAACTGCCAAATTCATTAGAACTAGTCCTCAGATGGCAGGATTTGCTCTGCTTACATTGCCAAGATAACAAAAATAAATGTCTTGCCTTAAAAACCTCTTTTAAATCCCCAAAGAATATTTTTGTGAGAGTATAAATCAAATGGTCAAGCTTTAAAAAAGAAACACCAAACCTACTACAAAGCAGTGCTAATTAAACATTTATACACACACACCTTCTGTGCATTAATAACCAGGCATTAGTGAGTACTTCCGAAATTACCAAAGTATAACACCAAGGGAAAATTACTTATCACCCAGTTACCAATAAGAAAGTACCAACAACCTACAACTTACTTTCTTGGCCACTGAAAGATTTGAATCACTGTCATCTAAAATCTTTATGAGGTAGTCCCTGGTCTTTCTCAGATAGTTTTTGCATTCTTCTTGCTCTTCAGGAGAAAGGGCATCATTTTCAATGTCTTCTGCTTTTCTGTGAAAAATCTATACAAAAAATGCTTTCATGAAACAATTAGGCCTTTAAAACAAAAAATTTTAAAGTCAAGTACCACATCTACTTACCAGTGCAAGATTCCAGTAAGAAACAACATTCTTTATAGATTCAAAAGCAGTCATAGCATCATCTATATTTCCATTAACTGCATCCAAGATAGCAAATGTTATATGGGCTTCTTCTTCATATTCACCAATTTCAGATGTCTAAACACAATTAGTAATTTTGAGTCAACTGTTTCTACCCAAAATATCAAACCTAAATGATTTCCCAAACATTTTATATGATCTAGTGAGAGTAACATCTGAGTACTCTTTTCTGCCATGTTTTACTGTGACAGCTAGTGGACTCAGAAAACAGGACTATCATTAAATAGGCAGGCAATTCATTTAAGAATTTATACCTCGATTTCTTTGTTTATAAACCAGAAATCCAAATCTCTTGCTAATTCACAAAGGGATCCTCCATTACCTGAATGTCGGCACTATGAAAATGTTTAAACAGTGGGTCTGTAGGTTCAGGAATACTGCTCTTCTTTCTGATTGTCTTCAACAATGGCAAAACCTTCTTCCAATAATAAACACTTCTGCCTATATATTCCCGTTGATCATAAAAAGAATTAAGACTGCTGCCCTAAAATAGAAAGTTAGAAGCACAAAACCTAAGAAACACAAGTGATAAGATCTAAAGTTCACTTATAAATGTCCTGAACAATTGGTTAAAATTTCATATCAAAGCAAATCTCAAAAGTCATATGCCTAATTTGCCAAATATTAACCACCTTATTAATACCAGTGACCATATTCTAGGTCCTACTTTTTAACACTTTTTATGATACTACCTAATGAGGCAGCCCAATCTTATTTTTTTTTAGTTGACATTTTTAGATAGCCAAAATCTGTAGCTCTGTCATAACAGTTTGGTCAGAGTTGAACATCTAAACCCATTCTTGCAGCAAGAGCAGATCTCAAATATTTAGGAAGATCTATAATACCCTTAACTATAAAACCTTATATAACCTAACATGTAAAAAATGTTCCAAGCTGGACAATAATTTAACAGTTAATATTTATGTAACCTTTACTGTGCCAGGCACTGTTCCAAGTGCTTATATATTAACTGCTCTTTGGGAAGATTAAAAAAATACATTTCACTAGCATAATACGAACAAGCTGCTATTTTTAGAACTAAACACTTTCAGTGAGAAGTTTATCATTTTTAAAAATCAAGGTAATGTTCTTAGAAACACTGACACTTTACTTAAATGAACTCACCGTTTTCTGAAGGCATTTTGCCCAATGTACAAGAAGAGCAGGTTGAAGACCATGTTTTTCCTGGCCCCTTAGAGTGTTTATGTCATGCTGAACTAGAAGTCGCAGTTTTGCTGAAGTTCCAGGTCTAAAAATGGTTTATTTAATAAAATTGATTTATAAACATACAGTTCAATGGTTACATGTATGTTAATCATCACACGAGTTAAATTAAATCTTTACATGAGAATTAGGCTAAATCCCTAGGCAGTATGTTTTTAAACTAAATAGGTTTTTATTTTAAAACCTAGGCATTAACTTACATGAGAATTTTTGATTGATTACTTACATTGCTTTTCTGTGAATCAGATTACAAACTGCGTCCCACCAGGATCTCTGCCTTTCTGTACAAAGCTGTTTACACACAGGAAGTGGCAAGCAAAGTGGCTGATAGAAGCTGTAGTGAGAGTTACATTTCTCCTTTAATTGTAAGTGGCTGGTATATATAACTCCAAGTAGAAATACCTGTTTTATTTGAAGAAAAATCATTATGTTAGAAAAGAATTAAACAAAACTCAAAATATTTAATTTGCTAAAATCTCTTCTTACTTCAAGATCTAAAATACATATTGATTCTGGTGCATTTGTTTCAAGTCTTGAGGTTTCCTGGGGCAAATGATGAAAAAGTTGTTTTAGCCATTTTCTAATTGCAGGTAGGGCAGGCAACGAATTCCACTGTAAGCCAAGCCAGGTAAGGTGCTGAAGACTACCGTTATGGGCTCGAATGGCACCTGAAATAAAGGGAAAAAACTGGCCTGAGGTTTTGGAAATTTTTTTGTATGCCATCAGTTTTGCCAACATAACCAACTGACTCATGTTATCTTAACTTTATGGTTGCTTTTCTGTATCAGGACATTCTATGACAAGCAAAGTCTGATGCTGTTATTAAAGGTATTCACACTTTATATCTAAGAATTTTAATAGAAACAGGTATGATGGAGAAAAGTTCTTTCAAGTCCATCTAAGGGAAAAAAGACCCACCAGAACTCAAAACAAAATCTGACAGGCCAAATAAAGAACGGCCACCCAGTAAGGAGTCTTGTAATCGTGGGTTTTCCTTTCAGTAAAGAGTCACTGAAACAATGGGATATCATGACATTAATCCATGAGAATAATAATCTTTTCTTCTGTAAGAAATTAAACACTGAAAAAGTTGTGGGCTTCTGGAAGCATAAAAAGATAAAATCTTTCTGGCAAAAGGCAATTTGCAAGAAACTTAAATACGCTCATCAACTTTGTTCCAGTTACTCTGTTTTTAAGAATGGAAAAAATCTGAAATGAAGACACTTCAAGGTTTTCATCACAGTATTATTTTTAATAATGGAAAAAACTGGAAACATCATAGATGCCCAAAAATAAATGTGACAAGCAAATGACAACTAATTCATAAAGCAGATTACATGCCATTAAAAATTATTGTTTACAGACATACAATGGGACAGAATTCATGAAAAAAGACAAATCATATATATGTACATTATAAACAACTATTTAGATGAAAAATATATGCCACCATTACCACAACCAACTCCTCACACCACTCCCACCCCCCAAAAACCTGAAAGGAATTCAGGAAAACACTAAGTCATTATTTCTGAGTAATGAGATAATGAGTAATTTAATTTCCCCTTTTTGCTTTGGTTTTTCTTCTAATACGAAAGGATTAAGATGCAAAATGTTTCCTTTGAAAGACAGAACTTACCAATATCATATCTAGCCAAATCATCAGTATCTGGTGCCCGCACATCAATGTTTCCTATATCATCGCTGGCAAGGAAAGATCTATCCTTAGGTGACTGACTAGAAAACAGAGCATCATATAGAGCAGACTGCCCACTTTTGTTGGCAAAGGACTCTACAACCTCTTTTAAAAAATCTTGCTTGTCACGACTTAAGTCTAGCAGCATGTGCCCTGAAAAACAAATTATTTCCATCATTTAAACAATACAGATTATTTTGTTTTACTCATATCTCTCGATAGTTTCATTCATATACCCTAGGCGGAAATAACATGATTATCTCAGACCTAACCTTCCAACCCTACAACCGCAGCTGGACAATAAAAGGGAGGCTTATGCAAAAAAGAAATGAATATAGATTATCTGGTAGCATAAAAGGAAATGAAAAAGAGACTGGAATGTGTATGAAAAATGCCAAAAGTATTTACATTTTATGCAGAAAAGTGTGGGATTTAAGCAGCTGTAGGAGAGAAGGGCCACGCTCAAATTCTCTGATCTGATACACTGATTTCTAAACCTGGCTGGTCAGAATCATCCTCTAATAAGCTTTTTAAAAAAGTATTTCCAGTTCCCATTCCCAGAGATTCTGATTCCACAGATTTGGGGTGAGCAATCTATTTTAAAAACACTCCTCAGATGAAGTTCTAGTACACACTACAACATGGACGAACCTTGAAAACACTATGCTAAGTCAAAGAAGCCAGTCACAAAGCACACATATCTATCATGTGACTCAATTTATGTGAAATGTACAGAACACAGAAACCTGAAGAGGTAGAAAATTAGTGGCTACACAGGACTGGGAGTTTAGGTTTAGAGGAAAATGGAGAGTGACTACTAACAGGCACGGGGTTTCCTCCTGAAGTGATGAAAACATTCTAAAACTGTGGTGATGGCTGTGTATCTCTGAGTATACTAAAACCAGTGAGCTGTACACTCTAATTATATGTGAATCACACATATGTGAATTTAATCTCAAGCTGTTTTAAAAAAAAAGAAACAAACAACAACAAGAAACACTCCTTGAAATAATTCTGCTGGTCAGTAAGGTTTGGCCACCACTAGGCCATTATCTCTCCAAAGATCAGCAGAGACAAGCTCAAGAATGTCTAGATCAAGGACATTAAACACAATTCATTTTCCTAACTGCCACTCTGCACAGGCATCTAGGATAGCCTTGCAAAGATAGAAGGGAGACATCAGAAAAAAAGAACTGAAAGCCACTTTTTCAAAGACTGAAAGTAGTCTATCACTCACAAAAAAAGCAGGCTGTGAGATAGGGGGTAATACAAGTTTTGACCCACAAACTAACTACAGGCCAAAGCTTACAACTCTGACTTAATACTACTTCTTGCTTTTTACAAAGTTAATTCAATATTGTATCAAACTGCTTCCTACAGAAAGCATGTTTCTTCAGTTCACAGCTTGATTCACTGGCTACGTGAATACCTTGAAGTTTTTGCCTTAGCAAAACCAGATAAATGTACAGATCTTTATGATCTGTCCCAAATAGTCAAAAGTGGAAATAAATCTACAAATTCCAAGAACCTAAACAGAATGTGAGTATCTATTGTCTATGTGCCTATGATGTCAGTTCCTTATGAGTTAAGTCTGTACCTTCGTCGTCATCTTACACCCCATCCCCCACAGCAGTGCCTTACAAGCAGCTGAGGGCAACCAGTATTAGTCTGGACTCAGGAAGTGCCTCAGCACAGAGCTAAAGGAGGGCTCAAGGAGTCTCTCCATATGGGAGCAAACCATATCAAATACCTGTTCCTTTTAAAGAATACACCTTTTCTTCTAATTCTTTCTGTATCTTTTGCCCTAATCCAATATGGCAAAGAGAAAATAATGAAAAATTATCTCCTGGATAGATAATCATCATAGGATGTGCTCTAACAGAGAAATTTTCTGCATTTCTTTTTAAAATAAAATAAATTATACATTAATATTACCTGATTGGCTCAGACGATCATAGGCCATCAATTCCAGCAGATTCTGTCCAGCTTCTCCTTTCACTAATTTAATCTTTGGTCTTGGAACCTGATTAAATTTAGAATAAAGTATTTAGTGATTTGAACTTCTAAATACTTCTAACAATAAGTTGTTCCTTTCTATTACACTGTGCTTTTTGTGGATTAAGAACAAACAGTTATCCAATGGTTAAACTGAGTTGGGAAACCACCTGCAAAAAATAGGGGACCAAAGAATTTAGATAATCTATAAAATGCCTACAAAGACCACTTCTGAGAAATTACTTTCTACTAAAAGCACAGTCAAATTACATTTGGGGAAATGTAGTGTTTAGTTGGTGAACTTTTCTATCCTGTATGTACAGAACTACAGCAGTAGAAGAGATGACAGCCCTACTTTACACAAGACTGGTGGGACCGTACTTGGAAATGCCACATTGTGGACAGCACATTTTCAGAATATGGCTAATCTGTGATACCACTGGGATAAGTTGGGACAACCTAGAGAGTAAAAGGACTCCAAGCTCTATCCTACAAAGAACTGAAAAATGATGAATAAAGTGGTGAAGAGAGAACATGATACCTGC
Source organism: Phataginus tricuspis (assembly GCA_029783875.1). Classification (NCBI taxonomy): domain Eukaryota; kingdom Metazoa; phylum Chordata; class Mammalia; order Pholidota; family Manidae; genus Phataginus; species Phataginus tricuspis. The sequence continues at coordinate 24,671,160 of JAQQAC010002629.1, read as the reverse complement.
CTTCAGATATTAAGAGAATTATCTTGTAAAAGAAGGTTCAGACTTTTTCAATAGCCCTAAAAGAAAAACCACCACCAGTAGGTAACAGCTTGAAAATATTTTTAATCCATATAAGGAAGCACCAAGAACCAAATTAACCAAAAATGAAATAGCTATCTCAAAAATTAATTAATGTCCATCACTGAAAATGTCCAGTCACAGGCAATAACCACTTACTGGAGATATACTAAAAGTAACTACATGGGTGGCTAAGGTAACTTCTGTGAATCTCTAAGAATGTTCTGAATTGGTAGTGGGGGTGTAATTTGGTGCAATGTCTTTAGGTCAGAAATTAGGAAAAAGCTCTAAATATAAATGCACAGATACACTTGGGCTCTTCTTTCAGAAATTTATTCTACCCATAAATTTCCAAATGTGAAATGGAACAGGTTATTCACTGCAGAATTATCTGAAAAGTAGCACAGCAAAAAATGTAAAAGTAACCTAATGTCTTGTTTTAGGGCACTGGTTTTAAAAATCCAAAACTGATGTATCCACAGGATGGGATATGCAACCATCAAAACAAATGAGGATGCTATACTGTCTACACTGATATGGAAATATTACCCAGATGTATTTTATGGAAATAAAGAAAATAAATAGAATGCACAGGACGCTTTCTATTTGATTTTTTCTTTTAAGGTGAGGGGGAGAGGGAGGCAGGCTGGAAGAGAGAGAGTGGGGGAAAGAGAGGAAGTTAATGAGAGAGAGAGAGAGAGAGAGAGAGAGAGAGAGAGAGAGAGAGAGAG
>JAQQAC010002629.1:24636190-24665372 GCA_029783875.1 Phataginus tricuspis | reverse complement strand
TTTTCAGCTTGATATAGTCCCACTTGTTCATTTTTGCTTTTGTTTCCCTTGCTCGGGGAGATATGTTCATAAAGAAGTCGCTCATGCTTACGTCCAAGAGATTTTTGCCTATGTTTTTTTCTAAGAGTTTTATGGTTTCATGACTTATATTCAGGTCTTTGATCCATTTTGAGTTGACTTTTGCATATGGGGTTAGACAGTAGTCCAGTTTCATTCTCTTACATGTAGCTGTCCAGTTTTGCAAACACCAGCTGCTGAAGAGACTGTCATCTCCCCATTGTATATCCAAGGCTCCTTTATCAAATAGCAATTGACTGTATATGTTTGGGTTAATGTTTGGATGTTCTATTCTGTTCCACTGGTCTGTGGGTCTGTTTTTGTGCCAGTACCAAATTGTCTTGATTACTGTGGCTTTGTAGTAGAGCTTGAAGTCAGGGAGCGTAATTCCCCGTTTTATGCCTCCTTCTCAAGATTGCTTTGGCTATTCGGGGTCTTTTGTGGTTCCATATGAATTTTAGAATTATGTGTTTGAGTTCATTGAAGAAAGCTGTTGGTATTTTGATAGGGATTGCGCTGAATCTGTAGATTGCTTTAGGTAGTGTAGCCATTTTGACAATATTTATTCTTCCTAGCCAAGAGCATGGGATGAATTTCCATTTATTAGTGTCCTCTTTAATTTCTCTTAGGAGCGTCCTCTAGTTTTCAGAGTATAGGTCTTTCAATTCCTTCGTTAGGTTTATTCCTAGGTATTTTGTTCTTTTTGATGCATTTGTGAATGGAATTGTTTTTCTGATTTCTCTTTCTGTTAGTTCATCTTTAGTGTATAGGAAAGCAACAGATTTCTGTGTGTTAATTTTGTGTCCTGCCACTTTGCTGAATTCAGATATTAGTTCTAGTAGTTTTGGAGTGGAATCTTCAAGGCTCTTTATGTACAATATCATGTCATCTGCAAATAGTGACAATTTGACTTCTTCTTTACCAATCTGGATGCATTGTAATTTCTTTGTTTTGTCTGATTGCTGTGCCTAGGACCTCCAGTACTATGTTGAATAACAGTGGAGAGAGTGGGCATCCCTGTCTTGTTCCCTATCTTAGGTGAAAAGCTTTCAGCTTCTCTCTGCTAAGTATGATGTTACTTGTGGGTTTCTCATATATGGCCTTTATGATGTTGAGATACTTGCCCTCTATACCCATTTTGTTGAGTTTTAATCTTGAATGGATGCTGAATTTTGTCAAATGCTTTTTCAGCATCTATGGAGATGATCATGTGGTTTTTGTTCTTCTTTTTGTTGATGTGGTGGATGATGTTGATGGATTTTCGAATGTTGTACCATCCTTGAATCCCTGAGATAAATCCCAGTTGATCATGGTGTATGATCCTCTTGATGTATTTTTGAATTCAGTTTGCTAATATTTTGTTGAGTATTTTTGCATCTATGTTCATCAGGGATATTGGTCTGTAATTTACTTTTTTGGTGAAGTCTTTGCCCAGTTTTGGTACTAGAGTGATGCGAACTTCATAGAATGTGTTTGAAAGTATTTCCTCCTCTTCCATTTTTTGGAAAACTTTAAGGAGAATGGGTGTTATTTCTTCTCTATATGTCTGGTAGAATTCAGAGGTGAATCCATCAGGTCCGGGGGTTTTGTTCTTGGGTAGTTTTTTGATTACCACTTCAATTTTGTTGCTGGTGATTGGTCTGTTTCGTTTTTCTGTTTCTTGTTTGGTCAGTTTTGAAAGGTTGTATTTTTCTAAAACGTTGTCCATTTCTTCTAGGTTTTCCAGCTTGTTAGCATACAGATTCTCATAATATTCTCTTATAATTCTTTGTATTTCTGTCGTTATTTTTACTTTCTCATTTCTGATTCTGTTTATGTGTGTAGATTCTCTTTTTCTCCTAATAAGTCTGGCTAGGGGTCTATCTATTTTGTTTATTTTTTCAAAGAACCAGCCCTTGGTTTCATTGATTTTTTTCTATTGTTTTATTCTTCTCAATTTTATTTATTTCTTCTCTGATCTTTATTATGTCCCTCCTTCTGATGACTTTGAGCCTCATTTGTTCTTCTTTCTCCAATTTCAGTAATTGTGTCTTTAGAATGTTCATTTGGGAATGTTCTTCCTTCTTTAAATAGGCCTGGATTGCTATATACTTTCCTGTTAGAACTGCCTTTGGTGCATCCCACAGAAGTTGTGGTTTTGTGTTGTTGTCATTAGTCTCCATGTATTCTTTGATTTCTGTTTTGATTTGGCCGTTAACCCATTGATTAATTAGGAGAATGTTGTTAAGTCTCCATGTATTTGTGAGCCTTTTTGTTTTCTTTCTAAAATTTATTTCTAGTTTTATACCTTTGTGATCTGAGAAGTTGGTTCATAGAATTTCAGTATTTTTCAATTTACTGAGGTTCTTTTGTGGCCTAGTATATGGTCTATTCTGGAAAATGTTCCTTGTGCACTTGAGAAGAATGTGTATCCTGCTTTTGGGTGTAGAGTTCTGTAGATATCTGTTAGGTCCATCTGTTCTAGTGTGTTGTTCAGTGCCTCTGTGTCTTTACTTATTTTCTGTCTGGTTGATCTGTCCTTTGGAGTGGGTGGTGCGTTGAAGTCTCCTAAAATGAATGCATTGCTGTCTATTTCCTACTTTAATTCTGTTAGTATTTGTTTTACATATGCTGGCGCTCCCACATTGGGTACATATATATTTATAATGGTTATTTCCTCTTGTTGGATTGACCCCTTTATAATTATGTAATGTCCTTTATCTCTTGCTACTTTCTTCATTTTGAAGTCTATTTTGTCTGATACAAGTACTGCAGCACCTGCTTTTTTGTCCTGGTTGTGCGAATGAAATATCTTTTTCCATCCCTTCACTTTTAGTCTGTGTATATCTTTGGGTTTGAGGTGAGTCTCTTGTAAGCAGCATATAGATGGGTCTTGCTTTTTTATCCATTCTGTTACTCTGTGTCTTTTGATTGGTGCATTCAGTTCATTTACATTTAGGGTGATTATTGATAGATATGGACTTATTGCCATTGCTGGCTGATCGTAGTCACCAAAGGTTCAAGGGTTGCTTCTTTACTATCTAACAATCTAACTTAAGTCTCGTTAAGTTAGTGTAAACACAGTCTGATGTTTATTTCTCTCCCTTCTTATTCTTCCTCCTCCATTCTTTACATACTAGGTGTTTTATTCTTTGCCTTTAGTTAGTAGTTTGATGGTCTGCTTTCTTTGCTATGATTTTATTTTCTCTGGTGACCTCTTTTTAGCCTTAGGAGTGCTTCCCTCTAGAGCAGTTCCTTTAAGATGTCCTATAGAAGTGGTTTATGGGAGGCAAATTCTCTCCGCTTTCACTTGTCTGGGAATTGTTTAATCTCTCCATCATATTTAAGTGATAATCGTGCTGGATACAATATTCTTGGTTCGAGGCCCTTCTGTTTCATTATGTTAAAGATATCATGCCATTCTCTTCTGGCCTGTAAGGTTTCTGTTGAGAAGTCTGATGATAGTCTGATGGGTTTTCCTTTGTAGATGATCTTTTTTCTCTCTCTAGCTGCCTTTAATACTCTGTCCTTATTTTTGATCTTTGCCATTTTCATTATGTGTCTTGGTATTTTCTTCCTTGGGTTCCTTGTGTTGGGAGATCTGTGGGCTTCTGTCGACTGTGAAACTATTTCCTTCCCCAGCATGGAGAAGTTTTCAGCAATTATTTCTTCAAAGACACTTTCTGTCCCTTTTTCTCTCTCTTCTTCCTCTGGTTCTCCTATAATGCGAATATTGTTCCATTTGGATTGGTCACACAGTTCTCTTAATATTCTTTCACTGCTAGAGATCCTTTTATCTATCTCTGCCTCAGCTTCTCTGTATTCCTGTTCTCTGATTTCTATTCCATTAACAGTCTCTTGCATCTCATCCAGTCTGCTGCTAAGCCCGTCAACTGCTTGTCTCAATTCTGCATTGTCTTGCATATTTCTCTGTAGATCCATTAGGAAGGTGGTGCATTTCCATCTCTTCAGGTTCTGTCTCTGGTGTTGTCTGGGTGTGGGTGAGTTTTGTTTGTTCCATATTCCTCTGTCTTTTCATGGCGATAGAAGTGGTCGCTGGTAGGTGCCACGTATGTCAGCGGGACTCTTTAAGACTTTAAAAAAAAAAAAGAAGGAAGAGAAAGAAAAGAGAAAAAAAGAAAGAAAAGAAAAAAGAAAGAAAAAAAAATGCCCACTGGGAGTAGATGCTGTAAGGATGCTGTAGGTGGCGCTGTTGCTCCACTATTCCGCAGCCGTGCTGCTCCACAGGGCCGTTTGTAGCTCTGGCCAGGGCGGGAACGAATGGGAGGCTGTTGTTCTCTGTGTGAAGTCTCCGTGCAGCTACTTTTTCCCAGTCACCAGCCAAGGGGTCCGAAATTCCTCAGGACTCCCAGCCTACTGGGCTGAGCATGCTGGGACGATCGTGTTCCTCCATTGGGCCCCTTGCTCTTTAAGACTGCCAAAAAAAGCGCATGCTTTTCTTTTGTCCTGAGGAGCCTGCTGCAAGGACCCAGGCACATTCCTCGCTCAAAACCTGCACCTTCTGCCTCTCCAATATCCAATACACCACACGATGTGTGTGAGTAGTCCCGGTGCAGATCACCAGGGCTGGTTATTTCACGGGCCTGTACTTCCACTCCCTCCCGGCTCTGAATCCTCTCCTCCAGCCAGTGCACTGGGGTGGGGGAGTGCTCCGACCCGCCAGGTCGCGGCTCCGTATCTTCCCCGCCTCACGGGGTGCCAAGTCCTCTCAGATGCAGATGCAGGCTGTGCGCTGTCCTGTATATTCTGGTCTCTCTTTTAGGAATAGTTGTATTTGCTGTATTTTCATAGATATATATGGTTTGGGGAGGAGATTTCTGCCGCCCTGCTCACACCACCATCTTCCCGGAACTCCTGCATGTATCTTTTGAATCAAGTTTTATCCACATTTGAGATTATTTCCTTATTACAGGTTCCCAGAAATGGCAGAGTAAAAAGATCAACTCTTCAAACTGGTCTTCTAGTAAGTGACAGCAATGTGGACTGCACCAGCAATGCAGCCATGCACTTGTTTTACCAGCCTCACCAGTCCTGTATAAATCTTTTCACCAAATTATTTCATTTTAACTTTAATTCTATGGGTTTATTCATATTTTCATCACAGACCAGGATACAGCTCCATGTGAAATAAAAAGTCTCAGTGAAATTTAGACTGCACACAAACTGCAAAAGGCTTACCTGAAAAGCTCTGAGATAACACAATGCCGCCAGCTCAGAAAGAGCGCGCCACTGCACATCACTGTGCTGACCCATCTTCAAAAGCAGAGAACCAGCATGCATGTAGAAATGTCCTCTCATCTCTAAGAAAGTAGCTGAGAGTTCATCATTTCCACCCACACAAGATCTCACAGACTGAAGAGCATTATCAAAGCTGTAATATTAACATTAATTAAACAGGTATTAAACACATTGCATTGTGAATCATGGTTCATTTTTTAATTAAAAAAATTAATGAAGGGATTTACTTCACGCTTCATATTCCACAAACTCCTAGTAATTCTCATTCTATTTTATCAGTTATGAATCTCGTGCATATTTTCATTCCACATCCTTTCTATACTTCAAGCTTAAGTTCTAGAACAATGTCTTATTCCAAAGAAGTTATTTCCAGCCCTCCAATCATTGAAAAGATACGAATCAAATCATAAGATTAGTGATTATGGTTTATGTTTCATAATAGAAAAGAATAAAACTGGGAAAATAATTTTTTTCTAGTTTCCTCTTGATCATAGGTTTCATTATTTTATTCAAAGTTGGAATCTCTCAAATTAGACATGCCATTTTTAAATTGCAATAACTGATATAAGAACAATGCCATAATTGTTCTTACAACATAGGTAAATACAGCCTTAAATAAGTTGTATTTCTATTATTTGTAATCTATGTACTAATTAGTGCTTCTAAATCCTAATGATCTTCAGAATCTTCATTTTTTAAGAAAAGCAAGAGCTTAACAGAAATGCAAAGCATGATTTTAAAGTAGTTTAAAATAAGAAACCTGAGCAACAAGTATTTCTTCTAGTGAGTTCTAGGGACCTCTAGAAGTTCTCAAGACCCCTTCAGAGTACCCATGAGGGTAAAATTATTTTTATAGTACTACTAAGAAATTATTTGCCTTTTTCACCCTTGTTTTCTAATGTCACCAAAAATTGTTGGGTATAGAAGCCATACAAAAGAAAATTTCATAAATATTTTCTAAAATAATCTGGAAGCTCAAGTCAGTTTTACTACCCTTACCCTTCATCTTAGGACACTAAAAAGTTCTTCAAGAAAACTACCTACCCTCTTTATGCCAGTGAAAAGAACTGCTTTCCATATGATGCAAAACAAGAATTACTTTTCAAACAAATGGACAGTCTAACCAGGGACTGTCAAGCTTTTTCTATAATGACCACGTGCTAATTTGGCTTTGCCGGCATACAACCACTATCAAACTGCTTAACTCCACCACTGCGGTGTGAAAACTGCCACAGAGAACACGTAACAGAGAGGCATGGCCATGTTCCAATGAAACTTCAATTCATAAATTGAGGCAGTGGGCCTTAATTTGCCCACAAACTCCAGACCCCTGCTTCAAATTAACATCCTCACACAAATACAAGTGACATTTCTGTTCAATTAATTTATTTTAATGAAGTGGAGATATGGTCCTCCACATCATACTTAGGAAAAGAGAAAACTCATGTACTATACATTAGCTATCTTGTTTCTAAGATAAATATTTTAGGTGTTTTCTGAAGTACTAACGATGCTAACTGCTTACTCCTGAACATCTGACAGATGAAGCTTATTCTGATTTTTCACACAAGATTATGTCATTTTTTTTAAATAAAATACGGAACAGCAATTAGAACATTCATTTTCAGAACTGCCTCTTTGTTAAGTATGCCAAAACTGGATATGTAACTACTAATAATTTAATCAAGACTGAACAATACAGTTCTCTAAATATCAAAATCAAGCAAAACCAATTATAACATCCCCACAAAAGAAGTACAACTGCTTCCAAGTGCTTCACTGTATTAACTATTAACTCTGGGTATGTTACAGAACGAAGAAAGCACTAATGATGCTTAAACCAAAAAACTGAACTACTAAAGAATGTATACTGAAGCACCCCCCTAAATGAACATACCTTTCCAGTAATTCTCTACTTTCTTGAACACCTCTAGTGGATAGTGTAAGAAGCATAAGATTTGCATAGGCCAAAAGTAAATCTTTGTTGGTTGCTTGCTGGTTACTTTTGTCAGACTCCAAACACTGTAAAGATTCCAGATATTCCTGTTTTGTAGAAAAAGCATTACATCATAAAACTTAATCAAGTGTTACAAAACTGATTTTATGCCTACAAATTCCTTTGCCCTCTCCTGTATTTCTAAAACCACACTGATTTTTAGAGCAGCCTGTAACACTGGAAGTATAGGTACTATTATTGATTGAAAATATCCTGAATGAAAGAAATTTAAGTCTTGGAGGGCACTGCTTAAATACAAAGGAATGTACAGTAATTGCCTATGCAGAAATGCAGAGACACAAGAGTTTTTACCTACCTTAAGGGTCTGTACAACACACGAATTCCATTCTAAACTTGAGCGCAAAGCTATATTTTTCTCTGCCTCATGGCAGTGAGCCACAGCATCCTTCAACCTTTTATTTGAACGATACAGCTCTACTAATCGGATATTCACATAGACATCATCAGGTCTTGCATAAAGTTCTGACTGAATCAAGTCAAAAAGTTTATTCCATCCATCTTCACCTTTACAATCCAAAAGCTGCTCCTATTAAAAAAAAAAATCAGAAAAACACCTGTGCAATTTTAAACACATCATGATTCCTGTGAGTACCATTCCACTGTGTCCATTCCTAGTAAATTGTGCCTACCATCATACATACCGCATTAGCCCCTTTGGAGAGTTGCTGACAGCCCAGAAGCTAAACCTTAAGAAATGTATGTGGACACAAAGTAAACTCGAAATGGATCAATGACCTGAATATAAGTCATGAAACCATAAAACTCTTAGAAGACAACAAAGGCAAAAATCTCCTGAACATAAGCATGAACAACTTTCTTCCTGAACGCATCTCCTCGAGCAAGGGAAACAAAAGCAAAATGAACTCATGGGACTACATTACACTAAAAAGTTTCTGTACAGCAAAGTACACCATCAACAAAACAAAAAGGCATCCTACACTATGGGAGAATATATTTGTAAATGACATATCTGACAAGGGGTTAACATCCAAAATATATAAAGAACTTACACGCCTCAACACCCAAAAAGCAAATAACCCGATTAAAATTGGGCAGAGGATATGAAGAGATAGTTATCCAAAGAAGAAATTCAGATGGCCAACAGACACATGAAAAGATGCTCTACATCACTAATCATCAGGGAAATGCAAATTAAAACCACAATGAGATATCACCTCACACCAAGTAAGGATGGCCAGCATCAAAAAGACTGAGAACATCAAATGCTGGTGAGGATGCAGAGAAAGGGGAAACCTCCTACACTGCTGCTGGGAATGTAAGCTAGTTCAACCTTGTAGAAAGTAATATCGAGGTTCCTCAAAAAACTAAAAACAGAAATACCACTTGACCCAGGAATTCCCACTCCTTGGAATTTACCCAAAGAATACAACTTCTCAGATTCAAAACGACATATGCACCACTATGTTTATTGCAGCACTTTTTACAATAGCCAAGATATGGAAGCAACCTAAGTGTCCATCAGTAGACGAATGGATAAAGAAGATGTGGTACATATACACAATGGAATACTATTTAGCCATAAGAAAGAAACAAATCCTACCATTTGCAACAACATCGATGGAGCTGGAGGATATTATGCTCAGTGAAATAAGCTAGGTGGAGAAAGACAAGTGCCAAATGATTTCCCTCATTTGTGCAGTATAACAACGAAGCAAAACTGAAGGAACAAAATAGCAGCAGACTCAGAGACTCCAAGAAGGAACTAATGGCTATCAAAGGGGAGGGATGAGGGGGGGAGGGAGGGAGAAGGGGATTGAGAGGTACTTTGTTTAGTACACATAGTGTGGGGGATCAAGGGGAAAACAGTGTAGCACAGAAAAGGCAAATAGTGAATCTCTGGCATCTTACTACACTGAAGGACAGTGACTGCATTGGGGTATGGGTGGGGACTTGATAATATGGGTAAATGTAGTAACCACATTGTTTTTTCATGTGAAACTTTCATAAGAGTGTATATCAATAATACCTTAATAAAAATTAAAAAAAAAAATACTCTCAGTCCATGATGGAATTAAACTAGAAATCATTTAGAGAAATATAGGTGGAAAAAAATCCCAAAATACTGTTGAGTATTTTATATGTGGAGATTCAACATACTTTTGAGAGAGGGGGCTCAAGGTGGTGACGTGAGCAGAGTGGCAGAAATCTCCTCCCAAAAACATATATATCTGTGAAAATACAACAAATACAACTATTCCTAAAAGAGAGACCAAAAGATACAGTACAACAGCCAGGCTACATCTACATCTGCAAGACCTCAGCATCTCACAAAGTGGGTAAGATACAAAGCCTCGTGACCCAGCGGGACCCGAGCACTCCCCCCACCCCAGCTCAGCAGTGGGAGGAAAAGAATCACAGTGGGGAGGGAGTGGAAGCACAGGACTGCTAAATGACTAGCCCTAGTAACCTGCACCAGGAGCACAGACACACATTGCATGGTGTACTGGATATTAGAGAAACAGAAGGGCAGGATCCAAAAAGGAGACTGCGAGTGGGTCCCCAGAGCTGGCTCCTCTGGGACAAAAGAAATGTGGGCGCTTTTTAAAAGTCTTAAGGGACAAACACCCAACAGCCGAACAAAATCGTCCCAGCACACACAGCCTAGCAGGCTGGGAATCTTGAGCAACTTCGGGCCCCCTGACCCCTGCCACGTAAAGCAGCCCTGAGGCCCCTTACAGCAATAAGGAGCCTGCCATTCGTTCACCCCAGCCTGCACTGCAAACGGACGGGCTGACCAGTCACAACTGCGGAGCAGCCAGAGATCGGCTCCGCTCACAGCTACCACACAGGGTCTCCTCCCAGTGCACAGCTAACCAGGACGGGCAGCAGAAGCCGGAGCAAGGTCCAGAAGGCACAAAGGGATGCCATCCTTGCGGCAGAACACACCCGGCATGACTGCCATACACACACACACAAACACACACACCCCAACCCCGGCCCCCACCCCACCCCCGCAGTGCTCTAGGCAAGCCTGAGGGCATCCCCGCCCACAGCAGCTCAGGGGATTGTCTTAGAGAGTGCCTCCCAGTGTACTGGTAACCAGCACAGGCTGCGGAGATGGGCAAGGCAAATAACAAGCAGGAAGGGACTTTGTTCTCCCAGCTGACACACATGCCACCTGCTTGCTAACATTTCTATCGACATAAAAAGTCAGAAGAATCTGGTGCAGTCAAAAATCACTCAGACAACCCCAGAGAGAGGGCTGGGTGGGATAGATATAACCAATATCCTGAAAAAGAATTCAAAGCAAAAGAGATAACCATGCTGATGGACCTACAGAGAAATATGCAAGAGCTAAGAGAGGAAGTCCAGAGGGAGACTGGACCTACAGAGAAATATGGAAGAGCTAAGGGAGGAAGTCCAGAGGGAGATAACAGAAATGAAACAATCCATAGAAGGGCTTAAGAGTAGACTGAAGAAGGTGCAAGTGACTGTTAACGGAATAGAAATCAGAGAACAGGAATACAGAGAAGCTGAGGCAGAGAGATATAAAAGGATCTCTAGGAATGAAACAATATTAAGAGAATTGTATGACATAAACAAATGGAACAATATTTGCATTATAGGGGTACAAGAAGAAAAAGAAGAGAGAAAAAAAGAGAAAGAAAGTGTCTTTCACAAAACAATTGCTGAAAACTTTGCCAAGCTGGGGAAGGAAATAGTCTCTCAGACCATGGAAGCCCAAAGATCTCCCAACACAAGGGACCCAAGGAGAAGAACCAAGACATATAATAATTAAAATGACAAATATCAAAGACTAGGACAGAGTATGAAAGGAAGCCAGAGAGAGAAAAAAGATCACCTACAAAGGAAAACACATCAGGCTATCATCAGACTTCTCAACAGAAACCTTACAGGCCAGAAGAGAATGCCATGATATATTTAAGGCAATGAAACAGAAGGGCCTTGAGCCAAGAATACTGTATCCAGCATGATTATCATTTAAATTTGAGGGAGGGATTAAACAATTCCCACACAAGCAAAAGTTGAGAGAATTTGCCTCCCACAAACCACCTCTACAAGATAGTTTAAAGGGACTGGTCTAAACGGAAGAACTCCTAAGGCTAAATAGATGTCATCAGAGAATATAAAATCAAGACAAAGAAAGCAGACCATTCAAATACTAACTAAAGGCAAAAATAAAATCAACTATCCACAAAAACAGTCAAAGGAAACACAAGAGTACAGAATAAAACACCTAACATACAAAGAATGGAGGAGGAAGCATAAGAAGGGAGAGAAATAAAGAATCATCAGACTGTGTTTATAGTACCTTAATAAGAGAGTACGGTTGAACAGTTAAATAGTAAAGAAGATACCCCGAACCTTTGGTAATCACGAATCCAAAGCCTGCAATGGCAATAAATACATATCTATCGATAATCACCCTAAACGTAAATGGACTGAATACACCAATCAAAAGACACAGAGTAATAGAATGGATAAAAAAGCAAGACCCATCTATATGCTGCTTACAAGAGACTCACCTCAAACCCAAAGATATACACAGACTAAAAGTGAAGGGATGGAAAAAGATATTTCATGGAAACAATAGGGAGAAAAAAGCAGGTGTTGCAGTACTTGTATCAGACAAAATAGACTTCAATAAAAAAAGTAACAAGAGACAAAGAAGGAGTTTACATAATGATAAAGGGGGCAGTCCAACAGGAAGATATAACCATTATAAATATATATGCACCAAACAAGGAGCACCGACATATGTGAAACAAATACTAACAGAATTAAAGGGGGAAATAGAATGTAATGCATTCATTTCAGGAGACTTCAACACACCACTCACTCCAAAGGACAGATCAACCAGACAGAAAATGAATAAGGACACAGAGGCACTGAACAACACACTAGAGCAGATGGACCTAACAGACATCTACAGAACTCTACACCCAAAAGCAGCAGGATACACATTCTTCTCAAGTGCACGTAGAACATTTTCCAGAATAGACCACATACTTGGCCACAAAAAGAACCTCAGTAAATTGAAAAATATTGAAATTCTACCAACCAACTTCTCAGATCACAAAGGTATAAAACTAGAAATAAATTCTACAAAGAAAACAAAAATGCTCACAAACACATAAAGGCTTAACAACATGCTCCTAAATAATCAATGGATCAATGACCAAATTAAAACAGAGATCAAGCAATATATGAAGACTAACGACAACAACAGCACAAAGCCCCAACTTCTGTGGGATGCAGCAAAGGCAGTTCTAAGAGGAAAGTATATTGCAATCCAGGTCTACTTAAAGAAGAACATTCCCAAATGAATAGTCTAAAGTCACAATTAATGAAACTGGAAAACGAAGAACAAATAAGACACAAAGTCAGCAGAGGGAGGGACATAATAAAGATCAGAGAATAAATAAATAAAATTGAGAAGAATAAAACAATAGAAAAAAATCAATGAAACCAAGAGCTGGTCCTTTGAAAAAGACACAAAATAGATAAACCCCTAGTCAGACTTATTAGGAGAAAAAGAGAATCAACACACATAAACAGAATCAGAAAGGAGAAAGGAAAAATCACGACGGACCCCACAGAAATACAAAGTATTATTAGAGAATACTACGAAAATGTATATGCTAACAAGCTGGCAAATCAAGAAGACATGGACAACTTTTTAGAAAAATTCAACCTTCCAAGACTGACCAAGGAAGAACAGAAAATCTAAATAGACCAATTACCAGCAACGAAATTGAATCGGTGATCAAAAAACTACCCGAGAACAAAACCCCTGGGCCAGATGGTTTCACCGCTGAATTTTAGCAGACATACAGAGAAGACCCAATACTCATTCTCCTTAAAGTTTTCTAAAAACTAGAAGAGGAGGGAATACTTCCAAACTCTTTCTATGAAACCAGCATCACTCTAATACCAAAACCTGGCAAAGACAGCACAAAAAAAGAAAATTACAGACCAATATCCCTGATGAACGTAGATGCAAAAATACTCAAGAAGACATTAGCAAACCGAATTCAAAAATACATGAAGAGGATCATACACCATGATCAAGTGGGATTCATCCCAGGGATGCAAGGATGATACAACATTCGAAAATCCATCAACATCATCCACCACATCAACAAAAAGAAGAACAAAAACCACATAATCATCTCCATAGATGCTGAAAACGCATTTGACAAAATTCAGCATCCATTCATGATTAAAACTCTCAACAAAATGGGTATAGACAGCAAGTACCTCAACATCATAAAGGCTATATATGACAAACCCACAGCTAACATCATACTTAATAGCGAGAAGCTGAAAGCTTTTCATCTAAGATCGGGCACAAGACAGGGGTGCCCACTCTCTCCACTGTTATTCAACATAGTACGGCAGGTCCTGGCCATGGAAATCAGACAAAACAAGGACATACAAGGCATCCAGATTGGTAAAGAAGAAGTCAAATTGTCACTATTTGCAGATGACATGATATTGTGCATAAAGAGCCCTAAAGATTCCACTCCAAAACCACTAGAACTAATATCTGAATTCAGCAAAGTGGCAGGATACAAAATTAACACACAGAAATCTGTTGCTTTCTTATACACTAATGATGAACTAACAGAAAGAGAAATCAGAAAAACAATTCCATTCACAATTGCATCAAAAAGAATAAAATACCTAGGAATAAACCTAACGAAGGAAGTGAAAGACCTGCATTCTGAAACCTACAAGACACTCCTAAGAGAAATTAAAGAGGACACTAACAAATGAAAATGCATCCCATACTCTTGGCTAGGAAGAATAAATATTGTCAAATGGCTATACTACCTAAAGCAATCTACAGATTCAACGCAATCCCTATCAAACTACCAACAGCTTTCTTCAATGAACTCAAACAAATAATTCTAAAATTCATATGGAACCACAAAAGACTCCGAATAGCCAAAGCAATCCTAAGAAGGAGGCACAAAATGGGGAATTACGCTCCCTGATTTTAAGCTCTATTACAAAGCCACAGTAATCAAGACAATTTGGTATTGGCACAAAAACAGACCCACAGACCAGTGGAACAGAATAGAACATCCAAACATTAACCCAAACATATACAGTCAATTGCTATTTGATAAAGGAGCCTTGGATACACAATGGGGAGATGACAGTCTCTTCAGCAGCTGGTGTTGGCAAAACTGCACAGCTACATGTAAGAGAATGAAACTGCACTACTGTCTAACCCCATATGCAAAAGTCAACTCAAAATGGATCAAAGACCTGAATATAAGTCATGAAACCATAAAACTCTTAGAAAAAAACATAGGCAAAAAAATCTTTGACATAAGCATGAGCGACTTCTTTATGAACATATCTTCCCAAGCAAGGGAAACAAAAGCAAAAATGAACAAGTGGGACTATATCAAGCTGAAAAGCTTCTGTACAGCAAAGGACACCATCAGGAGAACAAAACGGCATCCTACAATACGGGAGAATATATTCATAAATGGCGTATCAGATAAGGGGTTGACATCCAAAATATATAAAGAACTCATACACCTCAACAAACAAAGCAAATAATCCAATTAAGAAATGGGCAGAAGACATGAATAGACACTTCTCCAAAGAAGAAACTCAGGTGGCCAACAGGCACATGAAAAGATGCTCACATTACTAATCATCAGAGAAATGCAGAATAAAACCACAATGAGATATCACCTCACACCACTGAGAATGGCCAACATCCAAAACACAAACAACAACAAATGTTGGCAAGGATGTAGAGAAAAGGGAACCCTCCTACACTGCTGGTAGGAATGCAAATTAGTTCAACCATTGTGGAAAGCAGTATGGAGGTTCCTCAAAAACCTCAAAATAGAAATACCATTTGACCCAGGAATCCCACTCCTAGGAATTTACCCTAAGAATGCAGCAGCGCAGTTTGAAAAAGACATATGCATCCCTATGTTTATTGCAGCACTATTTACAATAGCCAAGAAATGGAAGCAACCTAAGTGTCCATCAGTAGATGAATGGATAAAGATGATGTGGTACATATACACAATGGAATATTATTCAGCCATAAGAAAAAAACAAATCCTACCATTTGCAACAACATCGATGGAGCCCTAGGGTATTATGCTCAGTGAAATAAGCCAAGACCAAAAAGACAAGTATCAAATGATTTCACTCATATGTGGAGTATAAGAACAAAGAAAAAAACGGAAGGAACAAAAAACAGCAGCAGAGTCATAGAACCCAAGAATGGACTAATAGTTACCAAAGGGAAAGGGACTGGGGAAGATGGGTGGGAAGGGATGGATAAGGGGGAAAAAGGGGTATTACGATTAGCAGATGTAATGTTGCGGGGGCACAGGGAGGGCTGTACAACTCAGAAAAGACAAGTAGTGATTCTATAGCATCTCACTACACTGATTGACCGTGACTGTAATGGGGTTGGTGGGGGGGACCTGATGAAGGGGGTAGCTTAATAACCATAATATTTCACATGTAATTGTAGATTAATGATACCAAAATAAATTATAAAAAAAAAAAGATCATCCATCATAAACAGGTGGGATTTATTCCAGGGATGCAAGGATGGTATACGATATTCGTAAATCAGTATCATTAAGCACATTAACAATAAGGATAAAAATCACATAATCATCTCAATAGATGCTGAAAAGTCATTTGACAAAATTCAACATCCATTCATGAAAACTCTCAACCATAATAAAGGCCATATATGACAAACCCATAGCCAACATGGTTTTTAATAGCAAAAAGGATATGTACCTCACCATAATAAGGCCATATATGACAAACCCATAGCCAACATGGTTTTTAATAGCAAAAAGCTGAAAGCTTTTTCTCTAAGATCAGAAAAAGACAAGGATGTCCAGGCTCACCACTTTTACTCAACATAGTACTAGAGGGCCTAATCACTGCATTCAGAGAACACAAGGAGATAAAAGGCATCCAGATTTGTAAGGAAGAAGCTAAACTCTTACTGTTTGCAGATGACATGACATGACATCATACACAGAAAACCCTAAAGAATCCAACAAAAAAGTACTGGAACTAATAACTGGATTCAGCAAAGTTGCAGGATAAAAATCAAAACACAGTAATCTGTTGCATTCCTATATAATAACAACAAACTAGCAAAAAAAGAAATCAGGAAAACTCCATTTACAACTGCATCAAAAAGAATAAAATACCTAGGAATAAACCGAAACAAGCAGGTGAAAGACCTATGCTCTGAAAACTACAAGACACCAATGAGAGAAATTAATGACACCAATAAATGGAAATCTACCCCATGCTTATGGACAGGAAGAATTAATATTATGAAAATGGCCATGCAGTCCAAGGCAATTTACAGATTCAGTGCAATCCCTATCAAAATACCAACAGCATTCTTCAATGAACTAGAACAAATAATTCAAAATTCGTATAAAACCACAAAAGATCCCGAATAGCCAAAGCAATGCTGAGAAAGAAGAGCAAAGCTGGGGGATTATGCACCCTGACTTCAAGCTCTACTACAAAGGAACAGTAATCAAAACAATTTGGTACTGGCACAAGAACAGAATCATAGACCAATGAAACAAAATAAGACAGCCCAGATATAAACCCTATAAACCCATGCATACATGGGCAATTAACATACGATAAAGAAGCCATGGATTTACACTGGGGAAATGACAGTCCCTTCAACAACTGGTGTTGGCAAAATTGGACAGCTATGTGTAAGAGAATGAAACTGGAGTGTTGTCTAACTCCATAGACAAAAGTAAACTCAAAATGGACCAAAGACCTTAATATAAGTCATGAAACAATAACACTCTCAGAAAAAAACATAGGCAAAAATCTCTTGAATATAAACATGAGCAACTTTTTCCTGGACACATCTACTAAGGAAAGGGAAACAAAATAAAAAATCAGTAAGAGGGACTATATCACACTAAAAAGATCTGTACAGCAAAGGACACCACCAGCAGAACAAAAAGGTAACCTATATAATGGGAGAACATATTCATAAATGATCTGATATGCGATTAACATCCAAAAATAACTAACATGCCTCAACACCCAAAACCAAATAACCTGATCAAAAAATGGGCAGAGAACCTGAACACATACTTCTCCAAAAAAGAAATTCAGATAGCCAATAGGCACATGAAAAGATGTTCCACATTGCTAATTATCAGGGAAATGCAAATTAAAACCACAATGCGGTATCATCTCACACCAGTTAGGATGGCCACTATCCCAAAGGCAAGAAATACTGGCAAGGATGCATTCCTACACTGCTGGTGAGAATGTAAATTGGTGCCGTCACCGTGGAAAGCAGTATGGAGGTTCCTTAAAAACTAAAAATAGAAATACTATTTGACCCAGTAGTTCCACTCCTAGGAATTTACCCAAAGAAAACAAAATCCCTGATTCGAAAAGACATATACTCCCCTATGTTTATTGCAGCACTATTTACAATAGCCAAGACATGGAACCAACCTAAGTGTCCATCAATAGATGAATGGAAAAAGAAGACGTGGTATGTATACACAATGGAGTATTATTCAGCCACAAATAGAAAAGAAATCCTGCCATTTGCAACAACATGGATAGATCTAGAGGGTATTATGCTTGGGGAAATAATCCATGAGTGGAAAGACAAATACCATATTATTTCACTTATTTGTGGAATATAACACAAAACAGAAGGAACAAAACAGCATTAAACTCAAAGACAAGTGATTAGTGATTGCCAAAGGGGACGGGTTGAGGCAAGTGTAGGGGGATGGCAGGAGGGGGATAAAAGGGCACAGTAATTCACAATCACAATATAAGTTGATCATGCAGACTGCTGAACCACAGTGATGTACATTTGAAATGAACTTAAGATTGTATATTAACGATACTTTAATAAAAATCAAAAAACAAAAACAAAAAAGAAAACTACAGCCTTCGAAGACTGACACAAGAACAGAAAATATGAACAGACCAATAACCAGTAATGAAATTGAGTTGGTAATCAAAAACTCCCAGGAAACAAAAGTCCACAAGCAGATGGCTTCATAGCTGAATTCTACCAAATTCAATTCTACATTTAAAGAGCTAAATCCAATCCTTCTTAAAGTATTCCAAAAAGTAGATGAGGAGGGAATACTTCCAAACTCATTCTATTGAGGCATCACTCTAGTACCAAAAACAAAGACATGATTAAAAAAAGGAAATTATACATCACTATACCTAATAAACACAGATGAAAAAATTCTTCTCAAAATATTAGCGAACCGAATTTCAAACTACATCAAAAGGATCATTCATTATGACCAACAATATTGTTAAAATGGCCATCCTACCCAAAGCAAATTACAGATTCAATGCAATCCCTATCAAAATACAAACAGCATTCTTCAATGAATTACAGCAAATAATCCTAAAATTCATATGGAACCACAAAAGACCACAAATAGTGAAAGCAATCCTGAGAAAGAACAAAGCAGGGATATATCACTCCGAGACTTCTACCTATACTACAAAGCTACAGTAATCAAAACGGTATGGTACTGGCACAAGAATAGACCCATAGATCAATGGAATAGAATTAGAGAGACCAGATATAACTCACACATATATGGTCAATTAATATATGGTAAAGAAGCCATGAATATACAATGGGGAAAAGACAGCCTCTCCAACAACTGATGTCAGTACAATGGGACAGCTATATGTAAGAGAATGAAACTGGATTGTTGTCTAAGTCCGTACACAAGAGTATACTTGAAATGGATCAGAGACCTGAATGTAAGACATGAAGCCATTAAACTCTTGAAAGAAAACAGCCAAAATTCTCATAAACATAAGCATGAACAATTTTTTTCCTGGACACATGTCAGGCAAGGAAAACAAAATCAAAATTGAACAAGTGGGACTACATCAAACTAAAATGCTTCTCTACAGCAAAGGACATCATCAGCAGAACAAAAAGGTAATGTTTAGTGTGGGAGAGTATATTCATAAACAACTCACCTGATGTGGGGTTAACATCCAAAATATGTAAGGAACTCATACAACTCAACTCCCAAAAAATAATTAGCCCAATCAAAAAATGGGTCTTAACACATACTATGGCCAACAGGCACATGAAAAGTTGCTCCACATCACTAAACATCAAGGAAATGCAAATCAAAACAACAGAGACATACTACCTCACACCAGTTAGAATGGCCACTATCCAAAAGGCAAGAAATGGCAAGTGTTGGCAAGGATGTGGAGAAAGGTGAACCCTCCTACACTGTTTGTGGGAATGTAAATTGGTACAGCCACAGTGGAAAAACCATGGAAGTTCCTCAAAAAACTAAAAATAGAAATACCATTTGACCCAGTAATTCCAGTTCTAGGAATTTACCCAAAGAAAACAAAATCCCTAATTTGAATAATACATGCACATTATAAACAATGTTTATCACCACATTATTCACAATAGCAAAGATATGGAAGCAACCACTGTCCATCAATAGATGAATGGACAAAGAAGTGGTACATATACATAGTGGAATATTATTCAGCCATTAAAAAAAAAGAAATCCTGCCATTAGCAATAAAATGGATGGACCATGGGGGTACTACGCTCAATGAAATAAGCCAGGCAGAGAAAGACAAATACCATATGATTTCAGTTATCTGCAGAACATAAAAACAAAACAAAATGAACAAAGTAACAGCAGACTCACAGACACTGAGAAGTGACTGGTGGCTACCATGGGGAAAAGGTTTGAAGTGGGTGGGTGGGATGAGGGGGCACAAAAATTCTCATTCATAATACAAGTTGGTCAGATGGATGGTAGTACAGCATGAAGAATATAGCCAATGATTCTGTAACATCTTCCTATGCTGACAAATATAAACTGTGCTAGTCGGGGTAAGGATTTAGTAATATGGTAAGTGATGAACCACTGTGTTGTTATATTTAAATCCAATGTAAGACTGCATATCAACAACACTTCAATAAAAAATATAAAATAATTAAATAAAAATACAAAATACAATTCAAAAAGATTGAAATTCTACCAACTAGCTTCTCAGACCACAAAGCTATGACACTACAAACAACTTACAAAAAGAAAAGGCCTACCTGAGGAAAGAAGAAAAACCCCATATGAACAATCTAAACTCACAATTAACGAAATAAGAAGAACAAATGAGGCACAAAGTCAGAAGAAGGAGGGACATAATAAAGATTAGAGCAGAAATAAATAAAATTGAGAATGATAAAACAATAGAATCAATGAAAGCAGAAGCTGGTTTTTTGAGAAAATAAACAAAATAGATAAACCCCTAGTCAGACTTAATCAAGAAAAAAAGAGAGTCTACTCATATAAACAGAATCAGAAATGAGAAAGGAAAAATCACTATGGACACCACAGAAATACAAAGAATTATGAGAGAATACTATGAAAAATTATATGCTAACAAACTGGATAACCTAGAAGAAATGGACAGCTTTCTAGAAAAATACAACCTTCCAAGGCTGACCCAGGAAGAAACAGAAAATCTGAAAAGACCAATTACCAGCAAAGAAATTGAATTGGTAATCAAAAAACTAAGAACAAAACGCCTGGACCAGATGGTTTCACTGTTGACTTTTATCAAAGATTTAGTGAAGACCTAATACCCATCTTCCCTTAAAGTTTTCCAAAGAGTAGAAGAGGACAGAAAACCTCCAAACTCATTCTATGAGGACAGCATCACTCTAATACCAACACAAGGCAAAGACACCACAAAAAAAGAAAATCACAGACAATATTCCTGATGAATATAGGTGCAAAAATACTCAACAAAATATTAGCAAACCGAATTCAAAAATACTTCAAAAAGATCATTCATCGTGATCAAGTAGGATTTATTCCAGGGATGCAAGGATGGTACATTTGAAAATTCATCAACACCTTCCACCACATCAACAGTAAGATGGACAAAAACCACATGACCATCTCCATAGATGCTGAAAAAGCATTTGACAAAATTCAACATCCATTCATGATAAAAACTCTCAACAAAATGGGTACAGAGGGCAAGCACCTCAACATAATAAAGGCCATATATGACAAACCCACAGCCAACATCATACTTAACAGCAAGAAGCTGAAAGCTTTTCCTTTACGATCGGGAACAAGACAAGGATGCCCACTCTCTTCACTTTTATTCAAGATAATTCTGGAGGTCCTAGCCACAGCAATCAGAAAACACAAAGAAGTAACTGGGATCAAGATTGGTAAGAAAGAACTCAAACTCTCCCTGTTTGCAGATGACATGATATCATACACAAAAAACCCTAAAGAATCCCCTCCAAAACTACTAGATCTAATATCTGAATTCAGCAAAATTGCAGGATACAAAATTAATACACAGAAATCTGTTGCATTCCTATACACTAATGAACTAGCAGAAAGAGAAATCAGGTAAAAATTCAATTCACAATTGCATCAAAAAGAGTAAAATACCTAGGAATAAACCTAATCAAGGAAGAGAAAGACCTATACTTTGAAAACTACAAGAAACTCATGAGAGAAATTAAAGAAGATACCAATAAATGGAAACACATCCCGTGCTCATGGATAGGAAGATTTAGTATTGTCAAAATGGCCATCCTGCCTAAAGCAATCTACAGATTCAATGTAATCCCTATCAAAATATCAACAGCATCCTTTAATGAACTAGGAGCAAATAGTTCTAAAATTCATATGGAACTATAAAAGATGCCAAACAGCCAAAGCAATCCTGAGAAGGAAGAATAAAGCAGGGGGAATTATGCTCCAAGACATCAAGCTCTACTAGAAAGGCACAGTAATCAAGATAATTTGGTACTGGCACAAGAACAGAATCATAGACCAGACTAGAGAGCCCAGACATAAACCCAAGCATAAATGGTCAATTAATATACTATAAAGGAGCCATGGATATACAATGGGGAAATGACAGCCTCTTCAACAACTGATGTTAGCAAAACTGGACAGCTACTTGCAAGAGAATGAAACAGGATTATTGTCTAACCCCGTATACAAAAGTAAACACAAAATGGATCAAGGACCTGAATGTAAGTCATGAAACCATAAAACTCTTAGAAAAAAACATAGGCAAAAATCTCATCAATATAAACATGAGCAACTTTTTCTTGAACGCATCTCCTCGGGCAAGGGAAACAAAATCAAAAATGAACAAATGGGATTACATCATGCTAAAAAGCTTCTGTACAAAAAAGGACATCAGCAGCAGAACAAAAAGGCATCCTACAGTGTGGGAGAATATATTTGTAAATGACATATCCAACAAGGGGTTAACATCCAAAATATATAAAGAATTCACATGCTTCAACAACCAAAAAGCAAATAACCCTATTAAAAAATGGGCAGAGGATATGAACAGATAATTCTCCAAAGAAGAAATTCAGATGGCCAACAAGCACATGAAAAGATGCTCCACATCACTAATCATCAGAGAAATGCAAATTAAAACCACAACAAGATATTACCTTACACTAGTTAGGATGGTCGACATAGAAAAGAATATGAACAACAAACGCTGGCGAGGATGCGGAGAAATGGGAACAGTCCTACACTGCTGGTGGGAATGTAAACTAGTTCAACCACTGTGGGAAGCAGTATGGAAGTTCCTCAAAAAACTCAAAATAGAAATACCATTTGACCCAGAATTCCACTCCCAGGAATTTACCCTATGAATGCAGGAGCTCAGTTTCAAAAAGACATACACCCCCCTTTGTTTATCGCAGCACTATTTACAATAGCCAAGACATGTAAGCAACCTAAGTGTCCATCAGTAGATGAATGGGTAACGAAGATGTAGTACATATACACAATGGAATATTATTCAGCCATAAGAAGAAAACAAATCCTACCATTTATAACAACATGGATGGAGCTAGAGGGTATTACTTTCAGTGAAATAAGCCAGGCAGAGAAAGACAAATACCAAATGATTTCATTCATCTCTGGAGCGTAAGAACAAAGCAAAAACTGAAGGAACAGAACAGCAGCAGACTCACAGAACCCAAGAATGGACTAACAGTTACCAAAGGGAAAGGGACTGGGGAGGATGGGTGGGAAGGGAGGGAGAAGGGGAATATGGGGCATTATTATTAGCACACATAATGTAGGAAGGGGGGCACAGGGAAGGCAGTATAGCACAGAGAAGACAAGTAACGACTCTATAGCATCTTACTATGCTGATGGACAGTGATTGTAATGGGGCATGTGGTGAGGACTTGATAATGGGGGGAATCGAGTAACCACAATGTTGCCAATGGGATTTTATATTGATACCCAAAGAAAAAAATACAAAAAAGATAAAAAATAAAATACAGTACTGTTAACAACAGTCACCATGCTCTACATTACATCCCATGACTTATTTATAACTGGAAATTTGTACCTTTTGACCTTCTTTACCCATTTCCCACCAACTGCCCACCTCCACTGGTTTAAGGTTTGCTACTGAAAAGTTATTTAAACTCCAAATACTGGAAATGGTTGTGTCTTAAGTTTTCCCCAACTGGTCTGCTACATTGTTTTGTTCAGTTTTTTACCTTTAGTTTATAAATTGCAGGACTTCCTGGGAAAAGTTTAGCTGCTCTTTCAACCCAATATTTTGCTCTTCCATCAGTAACATCATTTTTACAAAGCAGTTCTGCAATCTTCAACACAAGATCTTTCTGTGTTGGGTTTAATTCCACTGAACGCTGTTATCAGAAAAGAAATAATAAATTAGTAGGATTCCTGAAGTATATACACTCATATATAAAAGCTAAAAATATATCACTGCCCCCATTAAAAACTCTACTCCTAAATGACCACATGTTATTTCAAAGTTGTTAAAATTAAAGTATCCTGGAATTTTTCTGAAGATGAATTAAATTAAAATTATGATTTCATTATATAAATGCCCCCCTCCCTCCAAAAAAAACAAAGAAAGAAAACTGAACATGTAACAGCATTTATCACTATGTCAGACTTATTACTTTTAGGTATTAATTTTTCTTTTACAAGTGCTAACCTCTTAATGATAAATTACAGCATACTGTGGACCAAATAACTCAAAACTTGTTCCAAGCTGCGTCTCTAAAAATGCTATGATATCAGTGCTTGTTTTTATACATCCATAACATATATTTTAATTATTATGTAAATTATTCTGGGCATTATGTTTTGTGCAAAGGGCTATATTTTAATCTTACGTGGTTTACCTTATAACATTCAACAGCTTTGTCTATGTTTTCCTCCACTTCATAAAGAAGACCAAGAAATCTGTGAGCTTTGGGATCTCTTTCTTGCACATTAATATATGTAGATATGTATCTGTTTAAAAACAGTAATACAAAAATATATAATATTCAAATTATCAAATTTAGAACTGTATTTAAATGCTAACTGAAGAGTACATCTTAAACCAAAGCAACCACTAAACTAAATTACAAATTACATCATTACTCTAATTTGACTACCACTATTTACTCAAACCAATATATAGATAACTCAAAAGTATCCACAGAAAGACATGGATAATATCTAAACACAAACACACATACAAAGTTGACAACATTGCCATTTTACCATTAAATGCTACATTTACCAAATATTTCTTCCAGTGCTACTCACACAAAAAATGAAAACATAAATTAACTTTTTCTTCCTGATTACATTTTGGTAAACCACAGAAGAGTTTTGTACAGAAATCAGAAAGTGATGAAATATTTTTAAAGTTATAAACTACTAAAGATTGCCAATTTCTGAAGCAATAATAGAATGTATTGACCTTTTTAAACAAATGAATATGTAACAGTACGGAGTTGAAATTAGAGCAGAGAAAAAAATTACAAAATACACTACCAAATGCTGATAATTTCCATTTCTTAAATCAAGTAACTAAAAAGTAAGCATCTTGTACCAGAAATGAGACCAAAAACCAAAACTGGAGGAAAAAGTGTCCCATTAATAAGGAACAAGAGTTAACAGCTCACTGTTGTTAGTTATATACAGGCGCTACCATTTTCCTTACTTATCAGCGTTTCTATCTTCCCATCAATGCCTTTAATCTGCCTCCCTTCTAATTTCCTGCTTTAAACAACATCACACCAGGAAATCAGATCACCAACTTCTAAGCGCTATAGGTGAGACAAGACCTCAGAGTATCACCTGTTAAGTCAATTAAAGATAATTTACACAAGACTGCCTCCTTTCCAGGAATCACAGTTTAATTTTGTATTAATTTCTATTTCCAGCTGAAAGACAGGTATAAGAAATTAAGATATAAACTTGGTTCTCTTTTTTTCTAACCCAGGACAATCTTTAGAAAAGGTGTTTTAAGTCAAACAATTTCTTGTCCTACGTATAATCAAGCAGGAAGCATGCAGAAAATACTTATTCTAGAGTCAATCTACATGAAATCAAGCTAGTCCTTAACATCAGTCTGTGATGAATTCCCTTATTTCCAGGACACACTTAGGAAGAACTGCTAAAAAATGTTCACCCATTTCAAAGAAGATCATGAGGTAAAGGCACTGATTTTAGAAAACCAAGGCAAGTTTATAGTTTGGTACTTACTTTTTAGCAAGATCATATTCTTTAGCTTCATAGTACAGTTTTGCAAAATAGAATCCTTTCATTGACTTCTAAAAAAAAAATAAGAGTTCTTTTAATTTTCACATGAATTCTGCAATTTTTTCACAAGAACTAAAAATCTGTCCTAACAAGGTTATCATTAATAATTTGATTTTGTTCACTTAAAAAGTTAAAAAAAAAAAGTCAGTAGAAATGGATGTTCTAAAAAGTTGTAATACTGGGGAAATGATAGCCTCTTCAACAACTGGTGTTGGCAAAACTGGACAGCTACATACAAGAGAATGTAACTGGATTATTGTCTAACCCCATACACAAAAGTAAACTCAAAATGGATCAACGACCTGAATATAAGTCATGAAACCATAAAACTCTTAGAAGAAAACATAGGCAAAAATCTCTTGAATATAAACATGAGCAACTTCTTCCTGAATGCTTCTCCTCAAGCAAGGGAAACAAAAGCAAAAATGAACACATGGGACTATATCAAACTGAAAAGCTTCTGTACGGCAAAGGACACCATCAACAGAACAAAAAGGCACCCTACAGTATGGGAGAAAATATCTGTGAACGACATATCTGACAAGGGGTTAACATCCAAAATATATAAAGAACTCACATGCTTCAACAACCGAAAAGCAAATAACCCTATTAAAAAATGGGCAGAGGATATGAACAGACAATTCTCCAAAGAAGAAATTCAGATGGCCAACAGGCACATGAAAAGATGCTCCACATCACTAATTATCAGGGAAGTGCAAATTAAAACCACAATGAGATATCACCTCACACCAGTTAGGATGGCCAGCATTGAAAAAACTGAGAACAAAAAGTACTGGCAAGGATGTGGAGAAAGGGGAACCCTCCTACACTGCTGGTGGGAATGTAAGCTAGTTCAACCATTGTGGAAAGCAATATGGAGGTTTCTCAAAAAACCAAAAGTAGAAATACCATTCAACCCAGGAGTTCCACTCCTAGGAATTTACCCAAAGAATACAAGTTCTCAGATTCAAAAAGACATACGTACCCCTATGTTTATCGCAACACTACTTACAAAAGCCAAGATATGGAAACAACCTAAGTGTCCATCAGTAGATGAATGGATAAAGAAGATGTGGTACAAATACACAATGGAATATTATTCAGCCATAAGAAGAAAATAAATTCTACCGTTTGCAACAACATGGATAGAGCTAGAGGGTATTATGCTCAGTGAAATAAGCCAGGCAGAGAAAGACAAGTATCAAATGATTTCACTCATCTGTGGAGTATAAGAACAAGGAAAAAAACTGAAGGAACAAAACAGCAGCAGACTCACAGACTCCAAGAAGGGCGTAGTGGTTACCAAAGGGGAGGAGTGGGGAAGGGAGGGTGGGGAGGGAGGGAGGAGATTGAGGGGTATTATGTTTAGTACACATGGTGTGGGGGTCATGGGGAAGACAGTGTAGCACAGAGAAGGCAAATAGTGACTCTGTGGCATCTTACTACAGTGATCGACAGTGACTGCAATGGGGTATTGGGGGGGACACGATAATATGGGTGAATGTAGTAACCACATTGTTTTTCCATGTGAAACCTTCATAAGAGTGTACATCAATAATACCTTAATAAAATAAATAAATAAATAAATAAAATGGATGAAATACACAGTATGGTGATTACAGTCACTAATACCATCTTGCATATTTACAAACTGCTGAGAATAAATCTTTAAAGTTCTCTTCACAAGAAAAAAAATTCTGTACTTGTGATGGTGATAAATGTTAACTAGACTTACTGTTGGTGATCATTACTACATTATTTATATATATATATATGTAATTATATTATATGCCCAACACTAATGTAAATTAAACATACAAACATACATAAATGTAAATGACTGGAGAAAGATATACCAATCTAATACTAATCAAAAGAAAGCATGAGCACGCTCTCCACTGTTATTCAACATAGTACTGGAGGTCCTAGCCACGGCAATCAGACAAAACAAAGACATACAAGGCATCCAGATTGGTAAAGTAGAAGTCAAATTGTCACTATTTGCAGATGATATGATACTGTATATAAAAAACCCTAAAGACTCCACTCCAAAACTACTAGAACTAATATCTGAATTCAGCAAAGTTGCAGGATATAAAATTAACACACAGAAATCTGTTGCTTTCCTATACACTAATGATGAGCTAACAGAAAGAGAAATCAGAAAAACAATTCCATTCACAATTGCACCTAAAAGAATAAAATACCTAGGAATAAACCTAACGAAGGAAGTGAAAGACCTGTACTCTGAAAACTACAAGACACTCCTAGGAGAAATTAAGGAAGACACTAACAAATGGAAATGCATCCCATGCTCTTGGCTAGGAAGAATAAATATTGTCAAAATGGCAATACTACCTAGAGCAATCTACAGATTCAACGCAATCCCTATCAAACTACCAACAGCTTTCTTCAATGAACTGGAACAAATAATTCTAAAATTCATATGGAACCACAAAAGACCCCGAATAGCCAAAACAATCCTGAGAAGGAGGAATCAAACAGGGGGAATTACGCTCCCTGACTTCAAGCTCTACTACAAAGCCACAGTAATCAAGACAATTTGGTACTGGCACAAAAACAGACCCACAGACCAGTGGAACAGAATAGAAAATCCAAACATTAACCCAAATACCTACAGTCAATTAATATTTGATAAAGGAGCCCTGGATATACAATGGGGAGAGGACAGCCTCTTCAGCAGCTGGTGTTGGAAAAACTGGAAAGCTACATGTAAGAGAATGAAACTGGACTACTGTCTAACCCCATACACAAAGGTAAACTCAAGGTGGATCAAAGACCTGAATGTAAGTCATGAAACCATAAAACTCTTAGAAAAAAACATAGGCAAAAATCTCTTGGACGAGCGACTTCTTCATGAACATTTCCCCCCAGGCAAGGGAAACAAAAGCAAAAATGAACAAATGGGACTCTATCAAGTTGAAAAGCTTCTGTACAGCAAAGGACACTATCAGTAGAACAAAAAGACATCCTACAATATGGGAAAATATATTCATGATGTATCTGATAAGGGGTTGACATCCAAAATATAAAAAG
This sequence comes from Phataginus tricuspis, assembly GCA_029783875.1. Lineage (NCBI taxonomy): Eukaryota > Metazoa > Chordata > Mammalia > Pholidota > Manidae > Phataginus > Phataginus tricuspis. The sequence continues at coordinate 24,636,338 of JAQQAC010002629.1, read as the reverse complement.
AACTCACGCACCTTAACAAACAAAATGCAAATAACCCAATTAAGAAATGGGCACAGGACATGAATAAACACTTCTCTAAAGAAGAAATTCAGATGGCCAACAGGCACATGAAAAGATGCTCCACATCGCTAATCATCAGAGAAATGCA
>JAQQAC010002629.1:24613060-24635790 GCA_029783875.1 Phataginus tricuspis | reverse complement strand
TGAAGGGGGTAGTTTAATCATCACAATATTGCTCATGTAATTGTAGGTTAATGATACTAAAATAAAATAAATTGTAAAAAAAAAAAAAGAAAAAAGAAAGCATGAGTTTCAGCAAGCTATCTGGGTTAAAGAGGAATGTTACATATAATATATGAGGTCAATTCTCCTATGAGAAATAAAATTCTTAACGTGGTATGTGTCTAAAAAACACAACATTACAAAATGTAAGGCAAAACTGATAAAGACGCAAAGAGAAATAGATATATCCACTATTAGAGTTGGAGATTTTAATACCCCTCCACCAGTAACAGATTCAGCAGGTAGAAAATTAGTAAGGACACAGATGAACTAAACAATACCATCAATCAACTGGATATAATTAACATCTATAGACTACAGCAAACACCAAAATACACATTCTTCTCAACCTCACATGGAACATTCACCAAGATAGATCACATCTGGGCTATGAAACACACCTGGACAAACTTAAAAGAATATAAATCCTACAATGTATGTTCTCAAACCACACTGGAATTAAATTAGAAATATGTAACAGAAAGACAGCTGAATATTCCCCAAATACTTAGAAATTAAATAACAAACTACCAAATAATATATGGCTCAAAGATATCTCAAGAGAAATTTCAAAATATTTTAAACTACACACAACTTACCAAAACTTGTGGGATACAGCAAAAGCACTGCATGGAGAGAAATTTGTAACAATCAATGAATATATTAGAGAAGATCTAAAATCAATCAAGTAGGCTTCCATCTTAGGAAACTATAAAAAGAGCAAATGAAATCCAAAATAAGCAGAAGAAAAGAAGTAAGAATTAGAGCAAAATTCAATGCAACTGAAAATAGGAAATAGAGAAAACTCAACAAGACCAAAGGCTGAGTTTTTGAAAAGATCTATTAAATCAATAAACAAAATCTCATCAGGGTAACTTAAAAAAGAGGACGCTGATGGACAGTGACTGTAATGGGGTATGTGGGGGGGACTTGATAATAGGGGGTCTGGAAACCATATGTTGTTCAAGTGATTGTACATTAACGATACCAAAATTAAAAAAAAAAGACCGAGGACACAAATTACTAGTATCAGAAATGAAAGAGGCGATCACTATAGACACCATAATTAGAAGGATAATAAAGGAAGACTATGAACTCAATGCCCACAAATTTGATAATCAGTTGAAATGGACCAATTCCAAGATACAATTGCCACAACTCATACTAGAAGAAACAGATGAAACCTTCCAAAAGGGAAAACACGAAGGCAAGATGGGTTCACTGATGAAGCCTACCAAACAGTAGGAAAAATTATACAATTCTCAACAACCTTTCAGAGGATTAAAAACAAGAGAATACCTCCCAAATCATTCTATGAGGCTAGCATTACGTTAACACCAAAACGAGACAAAAAAATAATTGTAGACGAACATCGCTCATGAACATAGATTCAAAACTCCTCAACAAAGTATCAGCAGACAAAATACACCACTGTATTAGAATGATACATACTAAGACAAAGTGGGATTTATCCCAGGTCTGCAAAGCTGGTTCAGCATTCAAAAATCAATTAATGTAATTCATCACATCAACAAACTAAAAGGAAGAAAAAATCACATTATTGGATCAATACATGTAGAAAAGCATGTGACAAAATTCAACACCCATTCATGATAAAACCTTTCAGTTAACTAGGAATAGAAGAGAACTTCTTCAACTAGAAAGAGTATCTACCCCCCAAAAAACCTACAGCTCACATCAGACTTAATGGTAAGGAACTCAAAGTTTTCTTACTAAGATCAGGAAAAAGGTAAGGAAGTTCTCTCTCAACGCTATTTCACATAATAAAAAATGGAAGTCCTAGCTAATACAATACTACAAGAAGAGGAAGTAAGACATACAGATTGGGAAGGAAGAACTAAAACTGTCTTTGCAGACAACTTGACTCTACACAGAAAATCTGAAAGAATCAGGGAAGAAAACTTCTGGAAATAATAAGCAATTACAACCAAGTTTGCAGGCTATAAGGTTAATACAAAAAGTCAATTGTTTTCTTATATACAAGCAATGAACAAGTGGAATTTGAAGTTAAAAACACAGTACCATTTATATTAACACCAAAAAAAATGAGTTACAATTCTAACAAAATATGTGTAAGGTCTGTATGTGGAAAACCACAAACCTGTAATGAATGAAATCAAATAACTAAATAAGTGGAGAGATGTTTCACACTCATGAATAGGAAGTCTCTGATATTAACACCCTTTGTTAAGACCCTACCTTTTCTCCACTACATTGCCTTTCCTAAAGATCAAGTTGACTATAGGTGGCTCTATTTCTGGATTCTCTATTCTGTCCCATTTTACTATTTTTACTTATGCTAATACCACATTGTCTTGACAACTATAGTCTTATAGTGTTAGTCCTCCAACTTTTCCTTCTCCTCTAATACTGTGTTGGGTATTCTGTGTCTTTTTCATCTTTATATAAACTTTAGAATCAGGTTTGTTGATATCCACAAAATAACTTGCTGCAATTTTGCTTCAGATTGCATTAAATGTATAGATGAAATTAGGAAAAAAATCTCTGCGCCTTCTGCACAATTTTGCTGGGTACCTAAGACTCCTGTTAAAAAGTCTAATAAAAAAATTTAACTTTAATTCTCAACCAAGAACCCTCAGCAAAGCGAATCCAACAGCACATTAAAAGTATTATACACCATGACCAAATGGGATTTATCCCAGGAACACAAGGGTAGTTCAATATAAGAACATGAATCAAATAACAACACATACAATAACAGAATAGAGGGGAGAAAAGTATGATCCTCTCAATTACTGCCAAAACAAAAAAGCATTTGACAAAATCCAACACCCATTCTTGACAAAAACTCTGAGAAAACTAATATAAGGATTCTCTCAGAAAACTAATATCCTTAAATGATAATCAAGGTCATAATGAAATGCCACAGGTAACATTATACTCAACGGTGAAAGAATGAAGACTCTCCCCGAGATCAGGAACAGCTTTCACCATTTCCAGCATTGCACTGGAAGTTAGTGAGCAATTAGACAAGAAAAAGAAATAAAAAGCATCCAAATTTGAATTGAAAAGATCAAAAATATATTGTTACCCACAGAAATATGACCCTATATACAGAAAATCCTGAAAAATCCATAAGAAAACTAACAGCTAAAAAGTAATTCAGCAACATTACAGAGTACAAGATCAACACACAAAAGTCGGCTGAGCTTCTATACATCAACAACAAACAATCAGAAAAAGGAATTAAGGAAGCACCTAAAAGAAAACCTGGGGGGAGATTCAAGATGGCGACGTGAGAGGTGGGACAGAGAACTCCTTGCAAAACCACAGACAGTGTGAAGAAACAGTTAATACAACTAATCCTAAAACAGCAGCAGGAAAGAAGGCTGCACGAGACTGCATACAGACCTCACGAACAGAGCAGACCTCATGACACAGGATAACATATGAAACCCTTGAGAGGCGGACTGGAGCCCTTTCCCCACTCAGCTCACCGGCAGGAGGAAGAGAAACAGAGCGAGGAGGGAGTGGAAGGCTGGGACAACTGAACACCTAGCCCTGGATATCTGCTTTGCCAGCAGAAACCTACACTGTGTGGTGCTCTGGAGGATGGGGAGCTGGGACAGGGGGAGTGCTTGAGAGACAGATCCAGCCATTTGTGGAGGATGGGAACCACACCTGGCCGCTCTGGGAAAAGGGAAAGGCAAGCAGTCTGACAGGCTTCCTACCACAAGAGGGCTGCTGAAGGGGCGGGGTTTACACAGAGCTTGCTGCACCAGAGAACGGATAGGGGGACAAGGTTGTCTGGGTGCCCTCTGCCCAGCAGATTGGGAACTTTGACAAGCTTCAGGCAATACATCCCCCTGGCTGGCTACTCAGCTCCGAGGCCCCCCAGTGTGATACGCAGCCAGCCCAGCCTTCCTTCTGGACCGACGGCACCAGCTCAGAAACCAACAGTCACTGCACTGGCGTCAAGACAGTCAGACGGAGGCCCTCCTACAACAGCTAGAGACACAAACCACGGAGGCTTATACGTGTGCACTCCGCCCACTGGCTGTGATACGGGAGACAGGCACAACAGACGGAAATCAGGAAACAGATCTTTCCTCCTTCCAGGCACCAGCTCCGTTCCCCTATAACCCCCAACCTCACTCGGGCTGAGCAGCTCCAGAGACAGGAGTGTCTGGGCACTAGAGGGCACTACACAGAAATATGAATTGTCAAAAAAACATGGTTTAGGCCAAAATCTCACAAACCACAGGAAAAGGGCCAAATGAAACTGAACTCATCAATCTTCCTGAAAGAGAGTTCAAAATAAAAATCATAAACATGCTTATGGAGGTACAGTAAAATATTCAAGAACTCAGGAACGAATTCAAGATGGAGATTCAATCATTAAGAAATTCCGTATCTGAAATGAAACATACAATGGAGGGATTTAAAAGCAAATTAGATGTAGTAAAAGAGATGGTATATGGAATAGAAACTAGAAAAAGAGGAATACAAAGAAGCCAAGGCAGAGAGAAAAAAGAATCTCTAAGATTGAAAGAATATTGAGAGAACTTGATAACGAATTCAAATGGAACAATATTTGCATAATAGGGGTACCAGAAGAAGAGAGAGAAAAAGGGATAGAAGTGTCACAGAGCAGGTAATTGCTGAAAACTTTCCCAACATGGGGAAGGAGATAGTCTCTCAAGCCATGGAGATGCGCAGATCTCCCAACAGAAGGGACCCAAGGAAGAAAACATCAAGACATATAATAATTAAAATGGCAAAGATCAAGGATAAAGACAGTCTTTTAAAAGCAGCTATAGAGAGAAAAAACATCACATTCAAAGGAAAACCCATAAGGCTATTATCAGATTTCTCAACAAAAACCTTACAGGCCAGAAGGGAATGGCATGATATATTTAATGCAATGAAGCAGAAGGGCCTCGAACCAAGAATACTCTACCCAGCAAGGTTACCATTTAAATTTGAAGGAGGGATTAAACAATTTTCAGATAAGCAAAAGCTGAGAGAATTTACCTCCCACAAACCACCTCTACAGTGCATTTTGGAGGGACTCCTATAGATGGAACTATTCCTAAGACTAAATAGATGTTACCCAAGGGATAGACAAATACAGAATATGATTCATAACATACCAAGAATGGAGAAGGAAGAAAAAGGAGGGGAAAAAAAAGAACCTTTAGGTTGTGTCTGTAATAGCATATGAAGTGAGTTAAATTAGACGTTTAGATAGTAAGGGAATTACCCTTGAACCTTTGGTAGCTACGAATCTAAAGCCTGCAATGGCAGCAAGTACATACCTATCGATAATCACCCTAAATGTGAATGGTCTGAATGCACTAATCAAAAGACGTACAGTCACTGAATGAATAAAAAAACAAGACCCATCTATATGCTGCCTACAACAGAAAAACTTCAAAGCCAAAGACATACACAGACTAAAAGTGAAGGGATGGAAAAAGATATTTCATGCAACTAATAGGGAGAAAAAAAGCAGGAGTTGCAGTACTTGTATCAGACAAAATAGACTTCAAAACAAAAAAAGTCACAAGAGACAAAGAAGGACATTACATAATGAAAAGGGGGTCAGTCCAACAAGAGGATGTAACTATTATAATATCTATGCACACAACACAGGATCACCTACATTAGTGAAACAAATACTAACAGAATTAAAGGGGGAAACAGAATGCAATGCATTCATTTTGGGAGACTTCAACACACCACTCACTCCAAAAGACAGATCAACTAGATAGAAAATAAATAAAGAGACAGAGGCACTGAACAATGTATTAGAACAGATGGACATAACGGAAATCTAAAGAACACTCCATCCAGAAGCAATAGGATACACATTCTTCTCAAGTCCATATGGAACATTTTCAAGAATAGATCATATACCAGGCCACAAAAAGAACCTCAGTAACTTCAAAAAGACTGAAATTGTACCAACCAGCTTCTCAGATCACAAAGGTATGAAAGTAGAAATGAACTACTCCCAAGAAAATGAAAAAGCCCACAAATACATGGAGGCTTCACAACATACTCCTAAATAATCAACGGATCAATGACCAAATAAAAACAGAGATCAAGCAATATATGGAGAAAAACGACAACAATCATTCAACACCGCGAATTCTGTGGGACAGAGAGAAGGTTGTGCTAAGAGGGAAATATATTGCCATACAGACCTACCTCAGGAAAGAAGAACAATCTCAAATGAACAGTCTAAACTCACAATTAATGAAACTAGTAAAAGAAGAACAATTTAGGCCCAAAGTCAGTAGAAGGAGAGACATAATAAAGATTAAAGCAGAAATAAATAAAATTGAGAATGATAAAACAATAGAAGCAATGAAAGCAGAAGCTGGTTCTTCAAGAAAAAAAAATAATAATAATAAACCCCTAACCAGACTTACCAAGAAAAAAAGAGAGTCTACACACATAAACAGAATCAGAAATGAGAAAGGAAAAATCACTACGGACACCACAGAAATACAAATAATTATGAGAGAATTTTATGAAAAATTATATGGCAACAAACAGGATAACCTAGAAGAAATGGACAACTTTCTAGAAAAACACAACCTTCCAAGGCTGACCCAGGAAGAAACAGAAAATCTGAATAGACCAATTACTAGCAAAGAAATTGAACTAGTAATCAAAAAACTACCTAAGAACAAAACTCCTGGACCAGATGGCTTCACTGCTGAATTTTATCAAACATTTAGTGAACACCTAATACCCATCCTCTTTAAAGTTTTCCAAAACATAGAAGAGGAAGGAATACTCCCAAACTCATTCTACGAGGCTAACATCACTCTAACAGCAAAACCAGTCAAAGACACCACAAAAAAAGAAAATTACAGACCAATATCTCTGATGAACATAGAAGTAAAAATATTCAACAAAATATTAGCAAACCGAATTTAAAAATACATCAAGAAGATCATCCATCATGATCAAGTGGTATTCATCCCAGCGATGGAAGAATGGCACAACATTCGAAAATCCATCAACATCATCCACTACATCAACAAAAAGAAGGACAAAAACCACATGATCATCTCCAGAGATACTGAAAAAGCATTTGACAAAATTCACATCCATTCATGATAAAAATTCTCAACAAAATGGGTATAGAGGGCAAGTACCTCAACATAATAAAGGCCATATATGACAAACCCACAGCCAATATTATACTTAACAGCGAGAAGCTGAAAGTTTTCCTTTAAGATTGGGAACAAGACAAGGATGCCCACTCTCCCCACTTTTATTCAACATAGTTCTGGAGGTCCTAGCCATGACAATCAGACAACACCAAGAAATAAAAGGCATCCAGACTGGCAAAGAAGAAGTCAAACTGTCCCTGTTTGCAGATGACATGATACTGTACATAAAAAACCTAAAGAATACACTCTAAAACTACGAGATTTAATAACTGAATTCAGCAAAGTTGCAGGATACTAAATTAATACACAGAAATCTGTTGCATTCCTATACACCAATGATGAACTAGCACGAAGAGAAATCAGGAAAACAATTCCATTCACAATAGCATCAAAAAGAATAAAATACCTAGGAATAAACCCAACTAAGGAAGTGAAAGACCTACACCCTGAAAACTATTATGACACTCTAAAGAGAAATTAAAGTGGACACTAATAAACAGAAATTCATCCCATGCTCTTGGCTAGGAAGAATGGTGTCAAAAGGCCATTCTGCCTACAGGAATCTAAAGATTCAATGCAATCCCTATCAAAATACCTACAACATTCTTCAATGAACTAGAGCAAATAGTTCTAAAATTCATATGTAACCACAAAAGACCCAGAACAGCCAAACCAATCCTGAGAAGGAAGAATAAAGCAGGGGGCTTTACACACCCTGACTTCAAGCCCTACTACAAAGCCACAGTAATCAAGACAATTTGATACTGGCACAAGAACAGGCTCATAGACCAATGCAACAGACTAGAGAGCCCAGATATAAACCCAAGCATATATGGTCAATTAATAAATGATAAAGGAGCCATGGACATACACTGGGGAAATGACAGCCTCTTCAACAGCTGGTATTGGCAAAACTGGACAGCTACATATAAGAGAATGAAATTGGATTATTGTCTAACCCCATATGCAAAAGTAAACTCAAAATGGATCAAAGACCTGAATGTAAGTCATGAAACCAAAAAACTCTTAGAAAAAAACACAGGCAAAAATATCTTGGACGTAAATATGAGCACCTTCTTCATGAACATAGCTCCCCAGGCAAGGGAAACAAAAGCAAAAGTTATCAAGTGAGACTATATCAAACTAAAAATCTTCTATACATCAAAGAACACCATCATTTGAACAAAAAGACATCGTACAGTATGGGAGAATATGTTCATAAATGACATATCCAATAAGGGGTTGACATTCAAATTATATAAAGAGCTCATGCACCTCAACAAACAAAAAGCAAATAATCCAATTAAAAAATGGGCAGAGGAGCTGAACAGACACTTCTCTAAAGAAGAAATTCAGATGGCAAACAGGCACATGAAAAGATGCTCCACATTGCTAATGATCAGAAAAATGCAAATTAAAACCACAATGAGATATCACCTCACACCAGTTAGGGTGGCCGACATCCAAAAGACAGACAACAAATGTTGGCAAGGATGTGGAGAAGGGAGAACCCTCCTAAGCTGCTGGTGGGAATGTAAGCTAGTTCAACCATTGTGGAAAGCAGTATGGAGGTTCCTCAGAAAACTCAAAATAAAAATACCATTTGACCCAGGAGTTCCACTCCTAGGAATTTACCCTAAGAATGGAGGAGCCCACTTTGAAAACGACATATGCACCCCTATGTTTATCACAGCACTATTTATAATAGCCAAGAAATGGAAGCAACCTAAGTGTCCATAAGTAGATGAATGGATAAAGAAGATGTGGTACATATACACAATGGAATATTATTCAGCCATAAGAAGAAAACAAATCCTCCCATTTGCAACATGGATGGAGCTAGAGGGTATTATGCTCAGTGAAATAAGCCAGGCGGAGAAAGACAAGTATCAAATGATTTCACTCATCTGTGGAGTATAAGAACAAGGAAAAAAACTGAAGGAACAAAACAGCAGCAGACTCACAGAACCCAAGAATGGACTAACAGTTACCAAAGGGAAAGGGACTGGGGAGGATGGGTGGGAAGGGAGGGATAAGGAGTAAAAAGGGCTATTACAATTAGCACACATAATGTGGGGGGTGGGGTACGGGGAAGGCAGTGTAACACAAAGACAAGTACTGAGTCTATAGCATCTTACTATGCTGATGGACAGTGACTGTCATGGGGTATGTGGCGGGGACTTGATAATAGGAGGAATCTAGTAACCATAATGTTGGTCATATAATTGTACATTAATAATAGCAAAATAAATAATAAATGTACACAGGTTGACAGGCTGGTAGAACACGGGTGTTTGATGAGAACACCCATTTAAAGAGAATAGAAGAGGGAAATTAAAACTGCCCTTCAAGTCGTAAAATACATGGGGGTTTGAGGGTTTTTGAAAAATGAATTGCTTCAATAAATACTTCAATTAAGACTAAATAAAGATATTGCACAGCAAAAAATAAAGAAAGAAAGAATACCTGAGGATAAATGTACAAAGGAGGTGAAAAACTTGTACACAGAAAGTTACAAAACACTGTTGAAAGAAATTAAAGACCTAAACAAATGAAAAGATGTGTTCACGAAAAGGATGACCTAATATTGTCAACTGTTTAATACCACCCAAAGCAATTTATAAATTCAATGCAATCCCAATGAAAATTCCAATAGCCTTTTCTACAGAAATCCTCAAATTCATATGGAACTGCAAGGGGCCCCAAATAGACAAATATTCTTGAAAAAGAGTAAGGTCAGCGGACTCACTAGTTCCTAATTTCAAAATTTACTATAAAGCTACAGCAGTCAAGATGGTGTGGTACTGACATAAGGACAGACATACAGACCAATGAAATAGAATTTAGAGTTAAGAAATAAACCCATAGGTCTATGGGCAACCAATTTCTGGCCTGGATGCTAAGTTTATTCTAGTAAAAGTATAATCTCTTCAATAGATGGTGATGGTACAACTGATTTTCCACGTGCAAAAGAATGAAACCGTACTCTTTCCTCACAACATATGCAAAAACTAACTCAAAATGGATCAACAACTTAAATACAAGAACTAAAAACCATAAAAGATTAAGAAGAAAACAAGCAAATCTTCATGGTTTTGCATTTGGTAATATATTCTTGGCATGACACCAAAAGCACAAAAAGCAAAAGAAAAAATAGTGAAACTGAAATTCATCAAGATTATATAAACTTTTGTGCATCACCTGACATTACAGAGAGACTAAAAAGGTAACCTACAGAATGAGAGCAAGTATTTGGAAATCATATCCAAAATATATAAAGAATTTCTACAACTCAATGGCAGAAAAGACAATTACTCAACTAATAAATCTAAAGCAAAGGACTTAAGCAGACATTTCTCCAAAGTAGATATAAAAAATGGCCAATAAACCAGGAAGATTCTCAACATATTAGTAATTAGGAAAATACAAATCAAAACCACAATGAAAAGCCACTTCATACCTATATGATGGCTACAATAAAAAATAATAAAGAAAAAAAAAGTGTTGGCAAGGATGTGAAGTAACATTGCAGGTAGGGATGAAAAATTGTGTGGCCACTATGGAAAACTTTGGCAATTCCTCAAAAGCTAAACATTGAATATGATCCAGCAATTCCACTCTTCAGTTCTTCACAAAAGAACTAAAAACAAGGTCTCAAACAGATTATTTGTACACCACTGATCACAACAGCATGATTCACGATAATCAAAAGGTGGCAACAACTTAAGTGTTGTTTAAACAAAATGTGATTCCATACATACTACAACAGATTATTGTTCAGCTGTAAAACAGAATGAAATTTTGATACATGATATAATGTGGATTAATCTTTAAAATATGCTAAGTGAAATAAGTCAGATACAAAAGGACAAATACTGTATGTTCTTACATGAAATCTCTAAAATTGGCAAACTCATAGAGAAAGTAGATTAAAGGTGTAACTAGGAACTATTTGGTAGGGAAACCTGGGTAGTTATTGCTTAATGGTTACAAAGTTTGTGTTTGGGATGATGGAAAGTTTTGGCAACAGTGGTGATGACTGAACATTGTAAGTGTAATTAATACAACTGAACTGTACTTAAAACTCGTTAAAATGGCTCATTTTGGTATAAGTATTTTACTTCAATTTAAAACAGTAAGGTTATATACCAAAACTCACTGAATTGTATACTTTAAATGCGTGAATTATATGCTATTTGAATTACATTTCAACAAAGCTGTAAAAATATACTATAATTTCATGTCAGAAGAGTGACACTCAAAATTATTCCAAGTTATCTTTGTATGACAGTACTGAATGTATACCCTTAACAGAATGTAGTCCAAACCTAAAGAAAGAACTACAGGCTATCTTAAATTTCGTTCAGTATTCTTATCTGAGAAAACTGCTCAAGAAGGACAGAATTGTAGCTAATCATTAAAAGCAAATAAATATACCAAAATGGGGCACACAGCACTTATCCACCCGTGAACTGATAAATTTAAGAGATACAACAACGTTTATGACAATAACACACAACAGTGAAGATGGCACTAAAAGCAACAGAGCTTTCTTCCCCCACTTTAAAGAGCAGGTTCCCAAAAGTTAAAATGTCAATGCATAATAGAAAAGTCAACTGCATTACCTATTTTGCTGCCAACCATCTCCTCAGAGAGAACTATCAAGATAATTAAACAACAGTTATTAAAGACTATTATATTGGACAACAAAATCTTGTGGAAATTTGATAAGTCTCTAATCTGCTCATTTTACAGGAAAACTGAAGCCCAGGGGCGTTGAGCATCTTGTTTAAGGATACATGGCCAGGAAGGAGTGGAGCCCGTGTTACATAACAGGACAATCCATAATTCAGTCAGTGTTCCTTTACATAACACCTTATGCCACTGTAAACAAATACATGAATTCACTTAAGCTTTTAAGTATCAAGAACTGATGTGGGACTGAAAACAGGAACATTCAGAACTGGAGAGATGCCCCATTACCCGTACCTTGCACAGACAACTGACTACCCAACTCCCCCACAACCCCTGACAAAAAGCTGAAACAAAATTTGTTCTCAGTATAAACTGATGGGCTCCAAACTGTGGAGTCCTGACAAGTGTGATAAGAGGGGTTATAAAGGAGGAAAAACAAAGTCTACATAATGAACGGTGAGTTCCCCAATCCCCTTCCCTTGGAAAATAAGATTAAAGGAAATCTCTCAAAAACAGCACAAACAGAAGACACAAATACGAGAGAAACATGGAGGATCAAACCAGAACTAATTTTTAGTTAATAAAAACACCAGAGAGAAAAAAAGAGATGAGATGAAATGCTCAAACAAGTAAAGAAGAAATGTCCCACAACTTAAAACAAGTTTGCCAACTGAAAGGGAACTTCCAGGGAACCGATGAACCATCAGGAACAAAAATCACGTCAGACTTCTATACAAGCATAAAATAAAGCAATGCTCTCAAAATTGAAAGAAATTAACGCAAACCTAGAATTTGATAACCAGATTATCAATTAAATTAGCTAAAATCTTTTTTAGACATACAATGTTAAAAAAAAATTACCATCTATTCCTTCTCAAAGCGAACTGGAGATTGTGCAGCACCAAAACAGAGAAAATAAGCCAAAAGGACATGAGTTACAAGAAATCGAGAGTCTAACACAGAAAATGGAATTCTCAACATGATGATAAAGTAAAATACCTGGAACAGAACTGTGTAGCAGAGAGAAGCAGAAACTAGTCCAGGCAGAGCAGTGAGACAAGAGTGCTCCACAAGAAAACCTCTGGAATTGAGGGATCATGTAACCTGTCTGATCACACTTGAGTTAAAGTGAGCCTGGGTAAAGAATTAGTAATACACAATAGAAAACTAAACAAACCAAAAAATAAAGCAATTACTAACTCCAGTAAAAACAAAACTACACAATAAGATTACTCAAATGCAAAAATATTTACTTTATCATAATTATATAAACCCTACATATTCATTCAACTAAAAATTACAGTAACAGAACTGGGAGAATTAGGAAGGAAATACCATCTGTGGAAAGAAGTCTGGACGAAAAGAGTTGAAAGCCAGTACAAATTGTCTAAAATGTGGATAAGGAGATCAAGAAATAAAAGTATATATGTATGAAGTACAGATGTAACTGGCAGAACAAACAACTAAGTGCTGTCAAACTGCCACTGAGAATTAGGGGTACGGAATGGGAAGCCAACTAGACAGAAATCTAGGAAAACTAAATAGAAATCATCTGGGAAAAAAATTAAACAAACAAGTGACATTTTCAACAAGGGCAAAGCAAATGTTTAGTATTAGAAAATGGCAACACAAGAGATAAATGAAAGCACAGTGGAAGCCTGGGAACATATGAGCATACTGACCCATTACGGCGCTCCAGAACATGGACATCCCAGAAAGTATGGTTAGTTCACACAGGCCAGTCTCTGCTAAACTGGAGGCCAAGTAAATACTAATTCTTCACAACTGCTGTCTCTATTCCTTCCACCAACTCCTTCCAAGCTATTGAAACACCGTTTTGTCCTTCCACTTGGACCTACGTTTATAGAGTATCTTCACATGTTCCAAAGTTTCTCTTTGTTTGAAGAAAAACATCTGACTCTGTAGATGTAAAAGAAAGGTGGCCACATGACCAATCCTTTGATTTTTGCCCACACCTCTTTATTTGATGGGAAAGTCTGGTAGTTCAAAGAACGTTCTAACTTCTGTCTAGACCAGTGGTTCTTAATCCTTCGGGAGCCATGGTCCTAAGAATCGCATTAAAGCTCTAAACATTTTTTTTTAAGTCTTATCAATTTTAGGGGTACAGAAACCCTCAACAGGGTTCTATTAGTCTGGGATCAAATTTCTATTTATGAGTATACCGGCAATTTGAAATTACAATCTGTAGGTAGGTACATACAGGAGAGGAATAGGCTGTAACCTGCCTACTCCACTAGTCCTAAAAGAAACTAAATCAGAATCACTACGAAAATCCTCCTGAGTCACCTAAGAGACCCTAAATAAATTTTTACTCTCTCCATGTCTCATTATCCACAGGACTGTTGGGAGGACAAAGTTAAGACAACGTATGACTAACACATGACAAGAGGTACAACTATGTTGCTATTACAATCATTATTCGTCCCTGGTTTTCTTTTTTAAATTTCCTCATTCACCTTTATTCTCATAGACCCTTGACCAGAAGGGGCCTTGAATGACTGTCCTTCTAAACATCAACAATTACTAAGTACTCACTACGCGCCACGCATGACCCTAATTTTTGTAAATGGATCACTATATACTATCAATACCGTCACTCCGTCCTATTGATGAAGTAAGTTTAGCTTGCCTCAAATCCCACAGTTTATTAACGGCAGAGCTGTGATTCAACACAGGCAAAATGCCTCAAGATCCTGTGCACACCAACCCTTAGTGCCTTTTTCTCAACCTCCCCATCAAGTCCCTAAATTTCTGTTGAATTCAAAAAGTATCAAGCACATTATTTTATAAGAGGAAAAAAACGCTATAAAAATTACGTAAGTAAAAGTATGTTGTCGATAAGGTCACAAATTTTAAGCCACAGTAAACATTGCCCGGTAGGAAATTTAGAATTCCCAAGATTCCGTTAAAAGAACAAAGAAGCAAACAAAAGAAGCTTCCAAAGAGTGCTGGGACTGAGGGAGTGCTGAGAAATAGGTGCGGAATCCTTATAAACGCATGGCTACAGACGCCTCGTAACAGGGACACTCGCAGTATCATCCGCGCCGTCGGGCAGCTGCCATGTGGCTGCCGCTGCCCGAGTCCGAGGGAGGCCCCGGCCGGTCCCCCGCCGCAGCAGCAAAAGCCCACCGGAGCCGCGCCAGCCCGCGCGGCCTTGCCCGCCTCCACCGCGGCGGGCCTACGTCCCGGAACGGGAGGAACCCGCCGGAAACGGAGGCGCCCAGGTCCGGGACGAGCCGCGCGAGCGCGGCCGAGCGCCTGGGACAGGACAAACCGCGAGGCAGGGCCTCCGGGACCAGGCCAGCAGGAAGAGAAAGCGCGAGCGCCAACGGCCCCCGCCCCCGGCGCCGAGTTCGCAACCGCCGGCCGGCGACTCCACGGAACGCGCCTGGGAGCGGCGCCGCCGGGAGCCATGACGCCGCGCGGCGGGGGCCACCCGCCTTCCCAGGCCCGCTCACCTCTCGGGGTGTTGGGGCGGAGCCCTGTACCGAGGCGATGTAGCGCTCCACATCGGCCTTGCTGCGCCGCATCGTGCCGCCGACCGGGCTCCCACGGCGCGAGAGGACAGCGCGGAGGCCCACGGCCGTCTCCAAGACCGGAGCTCCTGAAAGCCCGTGACGCAGCGCCGTCGCCGTTGGAGGGGTGGTCCGGCGCTTACGTGTGGCGTCAGCACTGTGCGCCACGCGGCTGCGGCGGCGCGCGGTAGGCCGGCCGGATCCTCTTCCGGCGGTCAGGGCGAACGCCGAGCGCCGCGCAGGGGCTGACTGGGGACTAGATCCGGGGGAGGGGGTGGTACCCTGCGGTTCTCAGAAGTTTGGGTCTAGTTACAATTTCGCGGGGCTGTGGAAGTAAAAGCGCTCTAAGGCCAATTTTGGTGAGCTCGTGAATTGGAACACCCTTTCTGAAGGCGATTCGGTAAATATACTGTCGGACACGTGTGAACACGAAGCATACGTGTTGAAATTCATATTTTTTAAAAGAACGTATGAGAATACTACATAATTAAAGACCACAAATACTGTTTTTGGACAATCATAATTATATAAACATATATAGGAATAATAGCTCCCACATTTATATATATTTCAATAGCAGAATAGGAAATACCTAAATGTTAACAGTCATCATCTCTAGATGAGTCATCTTATTTTCTAAACCTTCAAAAATGTTTGCTTTTGGAGGTTCTGTACAGCAAAGGACACCATCAGTAGAACAAAAAGACATCCTACAGTATGGGAGAATATATTCATAAATGACATACCCGATAAGGGGTTGACATCCAAAATATATAAAGAGCTCATGCACCTCAACAAACAAAAAGCAAATAAACCAATTAGAAAATGGGCAGAGGAGCTGAACAGACACTTCTCTAAAGAAGAAATTCAGATGGCCAACAGGCACATGAAAAGATGCTCCACATCGCTAATCATCAGAGAAATGCAGATTAAAACCACAATGAGATATCACCTCACACCAGTGAGGATGGCCAACATCAAAAAAAAAAACAACATTAATGTTGGCGAGGATGGGGAGAAAAGGGAACCCTTCTACACTGCTGGTGGGAATGCAAATTAGTTCAACCATTGTGGAAAGCTGTATGGAGGTTCCTCAAAAAACTCAAAATAGAAATACCATTTGACCCAGGAATCCCACTCCTAGGAATTTACCCTAAGAACGCAGAAGCCCAGTTTGAAAAAGACAGGTGCACCCCTCTGTTTATTGCAGCACTATTTACAATAGCCAAGAAATGGAAGCAATCTAAGTGTCCATCAGATGAATGGATAAAGAAGATGTGGTACATATACACAATGGAATATTATTCAGCCATAAGAAGAAAACAAATCCTACCATTTGCAACAACATGGATGGAGCTAGAGGGTATTATGCTCAGTGAAATAAGCCAGGCAGAGAAAGACAAGTATCAAATAATTTCACTCATCTGTGGAGTATAAGAACAAAGAAAAAACTGAAGGAACAAAACAGCAGCAGACTCACGGAACCCAAGAATGGTAACAGTTACCAAAGGGAAAGGGACTGGGGAGGATGGGTGGGAAGGGAGGTATAAGGAGGGAAAAGGGGGCAAAAGGATTAGCACACATAATGTAGTGGGGGGTGGGGACACAGGAAAGGCAGTATTTACAGAGAAGACAAGTAATGATTCTATAGCATCTTACTACACTGATGGACAGTTACTGTAATGGGGTATGTGGGGGGGACTTGATAATAGGGGAGTCTAGTAGCCATAATGTTGGTCAAGTGATTGTACATTAACAATACCAAAAATTTTTTTTTTGGAGCTTGAATTTTAAAATCTTAGTTTAAAGCAAGTTTTGTAAAGTGTTTTTAATGATTAAGACTTTTTAGGTTTAAAAAGAGCACATCATGTATGCAGTAGAGTCTTAATTATCTGGGAAAATATCAAACAAATAGATAAACTGGAAGTTTAGGATGTTATGGTTATGGATAATATTTATCTTTTTTTTAAATGTAGACGAAATACAATTTATCCAATCACCTAGAATTAGCCTGGCCTCTTACAGGCTGTCTCCCCAGTCTATCCTTTCTGATTTTTCCATATTTCCCGAATTTCTGCAGTGAGCAAGTGTTGACTTTTTAAAGAGGAAAAACAGCATGTGTTTTGTTTTATCTCAATCATATTGAATGTAAATAAGAGAAAGGGAAATGATTCCAAGTTACTGATTGACTGACATACACTAAGAGAAATAACATGTGAAGGAATCTGCTTTGGGGTGGAAGATCCTATTTTAGATAGTGGATTTATTTCACTTGAGGTGTCATTTATATATCCAAGTGCAGATGCCTAGTAAGTAAGATGAAGATCTGTGATGGATCTGGAAGTCATAAGCCTCAGGTGACAGTTGAAACCATAAGTTTACCTTGGAAAGAGTGTGAGTAAAATAATAGTCTTAGTGAACAAGTAGGCACTTGCCTATTCCATGTCCTTTTCTTAGCACTTAACATGTATCAACTCGTTTAATTCTCCCAACAACTTTGTAAGGATACTATCATTTATTATTATCCAGTTTTACAGATAAGGAAACTGAAGGAGTGAGAAGTAAAGCAACTTTCCTAAGCATACCTACCTGGTAAAATTATTACCCTTAATCAGTTTAAGTTGAATATACTAAAAAGGAGTGGGCCAAAGGGAGAACCTTCTTGAGGAACCCAAAAGACTTTTCTTTACATTTATTAAGTTTCTAAACCTCAGTTTTCACCAAATGGGGGATGAGTCTGTCCTTTTGGGCTTGAGAAATAGCCATTCTCCTTGAGGATGTCCATTCTAGGCCACATCTTTTCCCAGCGTAGACCGGTTACATCTGAACTTAATTCTCACAAGTAATTATCCTTTCCCCAAACCACACACCTAATGTTCTCTACAAGGAACTCCTGAACAGCAGGATGAATCCTACTCTAACACTCCATCATTCACGTTGCTGCATTGCAAACTCAGAATGAAAGTTGAATCCATAGAAATGTCTGTTTAGGACATTTTTCATTTGCAGCAGTTTTACCTGGTCAATCTGAGTCCTCAACTTCTAAATTAATTGAACTAACAGACATCTCATACTGATGCTGGTCAAACTCAACTTTTTAAAATCTCTTCAAGGTAGCTCTATCCTCTCTTGCTCATTACCAGCCATTGCAGACACATGACCTTTCATTTATCACAGCCTTTTTTTCTCCAGAATCATGCATCAGTTAAATCCATCGTTTTCTCAACACTCCCAATTTGTATAATTCTGTAGTAATCCTAATCTATTGTTTTATAGATAGCACTTTGAATATTTTCATGGCTTTTGAACTTAATAGACACGATGAGGTTAAAAACTATAATAAAAACCTCAGAAACAAGGGGAAACAACATGACTACACATTGTCACTGACATCTTTGTTCTTGGACATAACTAAATTGTTTGCATTTTAAAACTTTTGCTTTGATTGCATCTCTGAAAATAGAGGCTTTTACAACAGGTCTTGACATCCATACAACACAAATGTATGTCTATGCAGTTATATTTATGTAGCTATATCTATATGTGTGTGTGTGTGTGTGGGAATCGAATTCCCCCAAGTCAGTATTAATATGAATATAATTTGACCCACCATGTAATTTAAAATTTTCTAGAAGCCATACTTTAAAAAGTAAAAAGGAATAAGAGAAATTAATAATCTTTTATTCAACCCAACATATATTTAAAGTATGATTTCAACATGCAATTAATATAAGTAAATTGCTCATAAGCTGTCTCACTTTCTTTTTTTGTACTAGGCATTCAAAATCTGGTGTGTATTTTACACTTGCATCTTAATTCAGATGCTAAGCTTTCATCAGAAATACTTGATCTTTTTTAGATTTCATAAACTATGAAATTTAGGGTTGAAAAAATAAATTCATATACCCAAGTTATTCCAAACATAAGCTCTTAATAACTGAATTAAATATCAAGTGGTAAAATTTAAATTAATTTAAATCAAATCATATTAAAAATTCAGTTGCTCAATAGCACTAGCTACATTTTAAGTGCATAATTGCCTTATGTGTCTAGTGTATTGGACAGCACAGCTCTATATGATTCCGTTGCTTGTTCAGACACTAAACTTAAAAAGGAATAGCTTATGTAAGACAGATACAACCTGTAGCCTGTCAGTGTGGATAGAGGAAAATACAAAAGGCGTAGCATCCCAGAAGCTAAAAAGCAGAGCTTTAAGGAGAGAATAACAAACAGCATAAAATATTGCAAATCTCTTTAGACTTATTTCCTAAAAGTTGATTTTTTTATTGAAGTCGAGTTGATACACAATAATATATTGGTTTCAAGTATACAACACGGTGGTTCAAAAGAAAAATGCTATAGAATCATTGGCTTTATTCTCCACGCTGTGCTTCCATCCCTGTGATCAACTTACATTATGATTGAAAATTTTTGTGCCCCTTTATCCCCATCCGCCTCCCCATCCACCCACCCACCCCAACCCCTCCCCCATGGTAACCATCCTTATCAGTGTCTATGATTCTATTGCTATTTTGTTCATTTTATTTTGCTTTGTTTTTAGATTACACAAATAAGTGAAATCATTTGGATTTGCCTTTCTCCACCTGCTGAAAGTTGATTTTTGGAAGAAGTGGTGGAAGCAACTTCTACAAATGATTAAGGAAGGACTAGGTGGAAAAGAATGAAGGCACACAGTGAAGGTTACTTTCTTTTCAATACAGAGGACAGATGTTGGTACTTTTGATAAACAGTCATATAGAAAAATTGCCCATCTGGGGGGGTATAGGGTTTTATGAATTTTTAGATATGTATAGAGTCATGTGATCACTACCACAATCAGGATAGAGAACAATTCCAATATCTCCCAAAAATCATTCATGTTATTACCTTAGAGTCACATCTATACTCATCTATATACATCCAACTCATCCACATCACTGATCACTTCTCTATTGTTTTGTCTTTTCAGGAATATCACATGAATGGAATCATACAGTATGTAAACTTTTGATACTGTCGTCTTTCACTCAGCATAATGCCTTTGAAATTCATCCAAGCTTTTGCATATATCAATAGTTTATTCTTTTTCATTGCTGAGTAATATCCTGTGGTGTGACTATACCACAGGTTTATCTGTTTACCAGTTATAGGGCATTTGGGCTGTTACCACTTTTTGGTGGTGATGAGTAGAGCAGCTATAAATATCTGTATGCGTGTTTTTCAATGAACACGAGTTTTCATTTCTCTAGGGCAAGGATTGGCAAACTATGGTGTGCTGGCTAGTGTTTTTTTCAAATACAATTTTATTACAATACAGCTATGCCCATTTTTTACCTATTGTCTTACAGCTGCTTTTGTGCTATAATGATGGAGTTGAGTAGTTATGACGAGAACTATGTCCTACAAACCTAAACTATTTTTTATCAGGCCATCTAAGGAAAACCTTGCTTACACCTGCTCTAAAGAAAAGACTCAGGAGTGGGATTCTTGGGTACTATGGTACATTTCTAGAATGGCTGTATCATTTTCCATTCCCATCAGAAATATTATGAAAGATCCTCGTATCCTTGTCATCACATGGTATTGTCAATTTTTAAAATTTAAGCCATTCTAAAAAATGTAGCACATCTCATCTGGCTTTATTTTAGTCCTTAATAGGTAATATTGTTGAACATTTTTTCATAAGCATATTTTCCATCCAAATATACCTAGTTTGGTAAACTGTATGTTTTAATTGTTGCCCATATTTTAACCAGTTTGTCGTCTTACTGTTAAGTATGGAGAAGACTATATATTCTTATTGCAGGTCCTCTACCAGATATGTGACTGGCAAACAGTTTTTTCCCATCTGTAATTTGTTACTTCGTTCTCAACACACTGTTATCCATAGAGAAAATACTTTTGACTTTCATTAAGTTGAAATCTTAGCAATCTTTTCTCTTATAAATCATGCTTTTGATGTCACATCTAAGAACTCTTTGCAGAATCCCATCATGAGTCTTCTTCTAGGCCCTACATTTGAGACATGTAATCCACTTCGAGTTAATTTTTGCACTAAGTGGAAAGTTTATGTCAAGAGACTTTTTTTTTTTGCATATGGATGTTCAGTTGTTCCAGCACTGTCCTTTCTCCAATAAATTACTTTCTCCCCTTTGTAAAAATCAAATGACCTCATTATCATGAGTTTGTATCTGGACTCTCCTTTTTGTTTCTTTGATTTATGCACCTACCTTTTTACAAACCCTCACTGCCTTGATTATTGTAGCTTCATATAAATCTTAAAATCGACTTGTACCTAAAGGAATTTACAGATTCAATGCAATCCCTATCAAAATATCAACAGCATTCTTCAATGAACTAGAGCAAATAGTTCCAAAATTCATATGGAACCACAAAAGACCCCGAATAGCCAAAGCAATCCTGAGAAGGTAGAATAAAGTTGGGGGTATTACTCTCCCTGACTTCAAGCACTACATAAAGCCACAGTAATCAAGACAATTTGGTACTAGCACAAGAACAGAACCATAGACGAATGCAACAAACTAGAGAGCCCAGATATAAACCCAAGCATATATGGTCAATTACCAAACAATAAAGGAGCCATGGACATACAATGGGGAAATGACAGCCTCTTCAACAACTGATGTTGGCAAAACTGAACAGCTACATGCAAGAAAATGAAGCTGGATTATTCTCTAACCCCATACACAAAAGTAACTCTGTACTCATGAGACAAAGTAAACTCAAAATGGATCAAAGACCTGAATGTAAGTCATGAAACCATAAAACTCAGAAAAAAACATAGGCAAAAATCTCTTCAACATAAACATGAGTGACTTCTTCATGAACATATCTCCCCGGGCAAGGGAAACAAAAGCAAAAATGAACAAGTGGGACTATATCAAGCTGAAAAGCTTCTGTACAGCAAAGGACACCATCAGTAGAACAAAAAGACATCCTACAGTATGGGAAAATATATTCATAAATAACATATCCGATAAGGGGTTGACATCCAAAATATATAAAGAACTCACGTACCTCAACAAACAAAAAGCAAATAATCCAATTAAGAAATGGGCAGAGGACATGAATAGACACTTCTCCAAAGAAGAAATTCAGATGGCCAACAGGCACATGAAAAGATGCTCCACATCGCTAATCATCAGAGAAATGCAGATTAAAACCACAATGAGATATCACCTCACACCAGTGAGGATGGCCAACATCCAAAACACAAACAACAATAGAT
>JAQQAC010002629.1:24585091-24608060 GCA_029783875.1 Phataginus tricuspis | reverse complement strand
ATCTATTGTTGTTTGTGTTTTGGATGTTGGCCATCCTCACTGGTGTGTGGTGATATCTCATTGTGGTTTTAATCTGCATTTCTCTGATGATTAGTGATATGGAGCATATTTTCATGTGCCTGCTGGCCATCTGAATTTCTGCTTCGGAGAAGTGTCTATTCATGTCCTCTGCCCATTTCTTAATTGGATTATTTGCTTTTTGTTTGTTGAGGTGCGTGAGTTCTTTATATATTTTGGATGTAAACCCCTTATCAGATACATCATTTATGAATATATTTTCCCATACTGTAGGATGTCTTTTTGTTCTACTGATGGTGTCCTTTGCTGTACAGAAGCTTTTCAACTTGATATAGTCCCACTTGTTCATTTTTGCTTTTGTTTCCCTTGCCCGGGGGGATATGTTCATGAAGAAGTCGCTCATGTTTATGTCCAAGAGATTTTTGCCTATGCTTTTTTCTAAGAGTTTTATGGTTTCATAACTTACATTCAGGT
The DNA here is from genome assembly GCA_029783875.1 of Phataginus tricuspis. Taxonomy (NCBI): domain Eukaryota; kingdom Metazoa; phylum Chordata; class Mammalia; order Pholidota; family Manidae; genus Phataginus; species Phataginus tricuspis. Next base: position 24,607,568 of record JAQQAC010002629.1, on the reverse strand, counting down.
CTTTGATCCACCTTGAGTTTACCTTTGTATATGGGGTTAGACAGTAGTGCAGTTTCATTCTCTTACATGTAGCTGTCCAGTTTTTCCAGCACCAGCTGCTGAAGAGGCTGTCATCTCCCCATTGTATGTCCAAGGCTCCTTTATCAAATATTAATATAGTAAATGTTTGGGTTAATGTTTGGATTTTCTATTCTGTTCCACTGGTCTGTGGGTCTGTTTTTATGCCAGTACCAAATTGTCTTGATTACTGTGGCTTTGTAGTAGAGCTTGAAGTCAGGGAGCATAATTCCCCCTGTTTTATTCCTCCTTCTCAGGATTGCTTTGGCTATTCGGGGTCTTTTCTGGTTCCATATGAATTTTAGAATTGTTTGTTCGAGTTCATTGAAGAAATCTGTTGGTAGTTTGATAGGGATTGCGATGAATCTGTAGATTGCTTTAGGTAGTATAGCCATTTTGACAATATTTATTCTTCCTAGCCAAGAGCATGGGATGCTTTTCCATTTGTTAGTGTCCTCTTTAATTTCTCCTAGGAGTGTCTTGTAGTTTTCAGAATACAGGTCTTTCACTTCCTTCGTTAGGTTTATTCCTAGGTATTTTGTTCTTTTTGATGCTATTGTGAATGGAATTGTTTTTCTGATTTCTCTTTCTGTTAGTTTATCGTTAGTGTATAGGAAAGCAACAGATTTCTGTGTGTTAATTTTGTATCCTGCAACTTTGCTGAATTCAGATATTAGTTCTAGTAGTTTTGGAGTGGAGTCTTCAGGGTTTTTTATGTACAATATCATGTCATCTGCAAATAGTGACAATTTGACTTCTTCTTTACCAATCTGGATGCCTTGTATGTCTTTGTTTTGTCTGATTGCCGTGGCAAGGACTTCCAGTACTATGTTGAATAACAGTGGAGAGAGTGGGCACCCATGTCTTGTTCCCGATCTTAGATGAAAAGCTTTCAGTTTCTCGCTATTAAGTATGATATTAGCCGTGGGTTTGTCATATATGGCCTTTATGAAGTTGAGGTACTTGCCGTCTATTCCCATTTTGTTGAGAGTTTTAATAATGAATGAATGCTGAATTTTATCAAATGCTTTTTCAGCATCTATGGAGGTGATCATGTGGTTTGTGTTCTTCTTTTTGTTGATGTGGTGGATGATGTTGATGGATAATCGAATGTTGTACCATCCTTGCATCCCTGGGATGAATCCCACTTGATCATGGTGTATGATCCTCTTGATGTATTTTTGAATTCGGTTTGCTTATATTTTGTTGAGTATTTTTGCATCTACGTTCATCAGGGATATTGATCTGTAAATCTTTTTTGGTGAGGTCTTTGCCCGGTTTATTAGAGTGATGCTGGCTTCATAGAAAGAGTTTGGAAGTATTCCCTCCTCTTCTATTTTTTGGAAAACTTTAAGGAGAATGGGGGTTATTTCTTCTCTATATGTCTGAAAGAATTCATAGGTGAATCCATCAGGTCCGGGGGTTTTGTTCTTGGGTAGTTTTTTGATTACCGATTCAATTTCGTTGCTGGTGATTGGTCTGTTTAGTTTTTCTGTTTCTTGCTTGGTCAGTCTTGGAAGGCTGTATTTTTCTAAGAAGTTGTACATTTCTTCTAGGTTTTGCAGCTTGTTACCATATAGATGCTCGTAATATTCTCTTATAATTATTTGTATACCTATGGGGTCCGTCGTTATTTTTCCTTTCTCATTTCTGATTCTGTTTATGTGTGTTTATTCTCTTTTTCTCTTGGCTAGGGGTTTATCTATTTTGTTTATTTTTTCAAAGAACCAGCTTTTGGTTTCATTGATTTTTTCTATTGTTTTATTCTTCTCAATTTTATTTATTTCTTCTCTGATCTTTATTATGTCTCTCCTTCTGGTGACTTTGGGCCTCATTTGTTCTTCTTTTTCCAATTTCAATACTTGTGTCTTTAGACTGTTCATTTGGAAATGTTCCTTCTTTAAATAGGCCTGGATTGCAATATACTTTCCTCTTAGAACTGCCTTTGCTGCGTCCCACAGAAGTTGTGGCTTTGTGTTGTTGTTGTCATTAGTCTCCATATATTCTTTGATTTCTGTTTTGATTTGGTCATTAACCCATTGATTCATTAGGAGAATGTTGTTAAGTCTCCATGTATTTGTGAGCCTTTTTGATTTCTTAAATGTGCCTTGTTTCTTGAGTTTGGTGAACAAGTTGTTGATGTGAACTGGCATTGCTGCTGCTGAAGTGGAAACTACCTGTCCCAGGATTCAGTGCTTTTTCTGACTGAATCTGTAAAGGCTACATAAACCCTTTTATTTCAGAGATCTTTTGGTCTCTAGAGTTTTTGATTGGTCATGTGGTGGCAGTAGTGGGACCCAACCTTCAGGAGTGGAAAAGGACACTGTTCCCTCGAAATCAAAGTGCAGCTGCCCTCAGGTGGTCCCTATGTCATGGTGACTCCTCCTTTCTTCTCAGCCCCTCCAAAGCTTTGGATTATGCACCCACAGTTTGTACTGGTTACATTCTGGCTGTACTGGGCTCCTCTGTTCTGCCTGCCCGTAAGGGGCGTCCTGGACCCTGTGGCATGAGGCCAATCTGAAGCTGGTGAGTTTGAGGGGACATCCTCAAACTGGCTTTGTTGTTTTGTCGCAGCAACTGTTTAACTAAATATACTTGTTCTGACTCTTTGTTTATCTAGAGATATTGTGATTCTTTTGGTTACTTTATCTGAAATAGTTGAGCTCAGGTAGTGATATTTTGGCCATTTAGTGCCATTTCAATTTGGATTTTATTTACTCTTAGTTGATCAAATACCCCTAGTTCTCAAGTGAGTGAATGAGGGTGAACTCCCCCTGAAGATGAGACAACTGCCTCTCCCGCCCTCCCAGGGGGGTTTCTAGGTGACCAGAAAACTGCCAAGTGCCGGGACTTTGGTACATGACGTGTAGCTGTCTCAAGGGCTTCCTACAGAAGAACGTACCTTGTTCCTGGGTTAGAAGGAACATCTTTCTAGCTCGTGTGGACAGTGTACTGTAAGGGTTTGGTCTCCCAGCGCTTGAGCAAGCCTCAATATCGTGTGCCATCCGGGACCTGCACCACAGAGCACTGACGACCCCCTGCTGGGACTCTGGGGAGTGGGGCTCAGAGCAGCACACGGACCCAGAACATGGGGTCAGCTGACAGCAGCTGTCTAATCATGGGAAGTCAAATTCCAGAACTTCCCCTGGCCCCCTTTCAGGAGCACTGGCCGGTGCTCTGCGTAAGAAATCATGCATGTTTTTATCTAAATGGGTTAACCTCACTAAGCATGCTATGTCATTGAAATTCCCCAACGGGGCACTTTAGATTTAGCAAAATTAGTCTTCTTCCTCTCTAAATTTTCTTATTTCGTGTAAAGGCTTTAGCTAAGGGATCCTTTAAATTCTATAGAGGCAAGCATGCCACCTTCCATCACTAAAAACTATGGTCTGGAAGCTGTGAATATCTAGCAAAAATGGCAAAATCTTACCAAGCTTGTTTTGTGTCCTGAGAAGTTGGTTTAATAACCAACAGGTTGGAGGCCCTGTGATCAGACAGAAATGTGAGTTACACCCCATTTGCAGCCAGATGTGGTTGGGCAGAAAACTCCATTTACAACTAGGGTCATACTGAACTGCTGCCAGCCCTCGGAGGAACTAAAACTGAGAGTAACTATGGCCTAGGAGTAACTATACAACTATAGAATAATTATGAGGAATGTTCCAACTAGATAAAATCATTTAAGAAATGCACTTAAAAGCAAAATCTTCAAATTTCCAGAATAGTTTCATTACAAAAAGCTAATGAGAAATTAGAGATATGAGGTACCTAAAATAGAAGAAAAAGACTGTAAGACAGAATGTAACTCCAATTGTGCTACGTTATTCCATTAAACAGCCAAGGGGAAACTCTGGTAGGGATCAGAGCCTGTGAAAAAACTGGCGGAAGCCCACAGAGGGTGAAAATTCTTACCAGAAGCAGGTCTTCCAAATCTCTGTAGTGTGCAGTTGAGAGGGGAAAATAAAATGTCCTGTTGTGCCTTCTTTTCCAGATCCAGGCCCATTCGTTACTAACACTGTATTTCCCAGGGCTAGCTGGTACCTTCTTGTCTCATAAGAGTCATCATAAGAAATGGGCTGGCTTCCTGCCTGCCAGGGACACAGAGGTTAATTCTCTCTTTTGCCTGCCTTTGGGAGTGTCTCTGGGCCTTTGGGAAGTAGTGTCTCTTGCACCTTTGGGGTTCCCCTCTTACCCTCAAGGGATGTTATTCAATACAGCCAAAAATATTTGTGGTTTGTCTCTGATGGAAAGTGACTTGATATTTAAAAGAATGTTTTAGTAGCTCAGTAGTCAAAGTAGCTAGATTGGAAGCTGATATTTAGAACCTGATAGGAATTTTTTAGAGGCCTTCTTCCCTAAGGCAAAATTAGAACTATGTATGCAGAAGGAAAGAAGCAAATTGATGATAATGTAGGTGGTTAAATCTATGATGTCATTTAAGTTACAACCCAATTCTTTGAAGAATTGAGAGCAACTGTCCTTATCTTACAAATCTTGGCAAAACCAGAAATACAACTCTAGAAACAAGTCTGTAACTCTAGATTATCCTCAATTCCTAAGACTGAATAAAAAATGGAAAAAGAGACCTTTAAAAAAATACAAATGGCTATAGAAGCACTGCAACCTTGCCCAAAATGTAGCCCACAGCTTCCATGAAGGTTGTTGTCACAGACAAATAAAAAATTTAGGTGCTCTGCACAAATACCAGTAACTAAAATGTCTCTGTTTGGGTTTGTCTATATATTCAGGCATGTCTACATGTATGTGTTGTAGATGTGAGATTTTTCTGCCTCTGATGGTACTGCCAAAATTAATTTGTACAGAGCTCTATTTAAGTGGTTAAAAATAAGCACTTATAAATTAAGCATTTATAAATCTCAGATATATAATAGGAACTAACCCAAATGTTTTTCAAGTTTGTGTGATCTAGGATAATTTTTGGTAAATAAAAGCTAGCTTAAGTTTATTGGTTTAATAAAAATTGACCTATCTTTAGTGTTATTAACATGAAGTATACTTTTATTCTACCTAGGTTTACTAAGAATAAATTCATAATACCTTTATTACAAAATTTATCAAGAAAAATGGCTGACTCTGCCTAATGCTTAATGAAGTTTTTTTATAGATAATCTAAACATAATTAGGAACAAGTAAATTGTATAGATGTAAGTAAAATCAAGGTGTAGAAGTGAAAGCAGCATTTATGTTTTATGGTATGTTCACTTAAATAGTTCCCCAAAATCTTTTTGAAAGCTTCTATCCTTAGAATTTTGCTAAATTGCATTAAATGATGGGAATTCATTGAATATCAAGATCATTTCCAAATAAGGTAAAATCCTGAAACCTTAATTGCTAAGCAAGCCTAAGTTTATATATTCGTGTCTTCTTTTAACAGAGAAACTAAAGATAAAATTGGGTCTGTTAGTAAACATGTTATATGCTTTATTGGAAGATTGTACTATGAAGAAACATGTTTCTAGAAATTATGAAATGTATTCATAAATTTGCCAATGTAGAAGAATGCTTGTGTAACAGTTTACAATTGCTTACTACCCATTTTCACTAGAAATTGAAGTTTCTGAAAGTTAGGGTTCTAATAAGTGTAGTTAAAACCATTAGAAATAATAAAGGGAAACATCTCTGTATGGAAGAAAAGCAGGATGTGTGATTTCAGTAAAAGAAGGTATGAGGAATGGAAATGTGTTTTTTTTTAACAACAAGGCATATGGTCTGGGACAACATTTTAAGTTCTTCACCTCATTTGTTTATGCACAGTGTTCTGATGATTCTGTAACTCAGTAAGAAAAATAATAACTGGATGAATTAATAGTTTTCATCAGTCACAAACTGATTTTATTGGTTTTACTAGGCTGGTCATGTGGGTGTCCATACAAGAGAGCCCTGGGTGGTGGTTTCAGCCATTTCTTCTGTGGTTTCACTGGTAACAGTACAAACAAGTGTGGTCTGAGGAGGGCCACCTGCATCACAGATGCCTGGGTGTGAAAAGAGCAAGTTCCTGGCCTCTGGAAATGCATTTTATTGAGGGAAAGACAGTAATTTTGTTCTAAAAGTGGAGGCTGGTTATTTAAAGAGGGAAAACTTAGGACAAAATCTGAATGTAAAGAAAAAAATTATAGCAGGTCTATGAAAAGGAATCTTGAGAAAATAATTTTAATATGTAATTAAGCTGGCTAAGTTTTAAATGAATTTATTTTTAAATGGTTTTAATATCAAAAGTAAGCTGGTAATGAAATTAAAATTTAGTATTCTTTCTGCTAAAAAGACCAAAGTTCCCTTGGACTATTGGTCTGCTTGAGGTAATAAGAGCCTGTGAAGGGTTTTGCTTTGTCCTTGAAGTGATTGCTCAGAAAACAAAACTCTGTGCATCATGATATAGTTGTCATCAAGTCTTTGATTAGTTAAGAAAACTGAATCTTAATATTAAAAGAGCTGAGTTTTACTAGCAACTATGTACCCATCGATATTTGCTTGTGAAGTCTTTGTCACCTTGGTTACAAAGATAATTATCATTTCACAGTGACCTATGATCCTATTTGACCAAGTGGTTTTTTTTTTAATTTATTTTTTATTGAAGTATCATGGATATACAATCTTATATTGATTTCAGATATACAACATAGTGATTCAACAGTTACCCATATTATTAAATCCTCACCCCCACTAGTGTGGCTACTATCTGTTTGGCCAAATGTTTTATAAAACAAAAAAGCCAAAGTAAACCTAGTCTTGATATTTTTAATAAACTTCCTCAAATCAAATTCTAAATGGTTACACTAAGTACATTTATTTAATATGTTAAATTTACACGGAAAGCATCATGAAATAAGAATACCAAGTCTTTTTTATGTTGTGGTTGCATAGATATATAAGTATTTTAGAAATTATGTGGAATTCCTAGAAATATATCTTGGTATAATGTTATGACTTATAATTATTCTCTTACCTTCTGAAATCACTGTCATAAAAATCAAGATTCACACTAAAAAAACTGAACCCGTGTATCAGGGAAGTGCCCTCGCTGACTTTCATACAAAGGCAGAATCGACAAAAATTGTGGCATAAGCGGATAAAGTCCATTCTGCTTCTACAAAAAAAACCAATGACCCCTTGCTGCCAGGTTTTCGCCATCCTGATGTCCTTGTGACATGGTGGTGGTCTGCTCCGAAGTCAGAGAAAGTGAGAGGGGCTAACAGTGGTTGTAAATCAACAGACAGGCATACAGGAAACCGAAACCCATCTTTAAAACCAAGATGACCACTTGGTTCGGCCCTGGCAAATTCTGTTTTTCTCTCCTCCTTCTGAACCCTTTGAACACCTGCAGAGGGACTTCATTCAACTGCTACCTAGTATGGACTAATAGTAGGTTCTTGTTATTACAGGTATGTTTCTGGATGGGTTGAAGCTCTCGCTGTTCTCCATGCCACTGCCACCTGTGTGGCTAAGATACTGGTAGAGAAAATTATATCAACCAAGGGAACCCTTCTGCTCTACATAGTGATGGGGAACCCATTTTACTGGACCAATTATCCAGCAGGTGTGTGCCATCTGGCCAATATTACATTTTCATTGCATGTACCATCCACAGTCCTCTGGGTTGGTAGAAAGAATAAATGGAATTAAAAAAAAATTAGTTATCCAAATCCTTGGTCAAAACCTTACCTGAGGTTCCTTTGAATCTGAGATCCACTCCCTTTGGAAAACATAAGCTTTCCCCATTTGAAATCATACTAGGAAGACCTATGCATCTTTCCCTGGTGGCCTTAGACTCTCTAAAGGGGGAATCCTTACTGCCAAGAGCTTATTAAAGCTGTTAATATCAATCACTTTTTAGTAAAACAGTATTTTTACAGAAACAAGGAGAGTGACTTTCCACCCCACAGAATCTAACCTGGAGATTTTGTGTACTGATAAAAATATTTCCACAAAAGTTCTTTACAGCCCTGCTATAAAGATCTGTTCCAGGTCCTTCTTGTGAATCCCTGTGAGGCCAAACCCAGGGAACTGACTCCTGGATCCGTTTCCTACCTAAAAAAAGCTGAGCCACCTGAACAGTCCAGCATTCCCCGTCTCGGATCTCAGGCTGCCTGACTAGCAAGAGGAGCTGCTGCTGGCAGCTTGAAGCCGTCTGCTGCCGGAGTCCGACCAGGCCTGTATATGCCGAGGTCCAGTCAGCCCAATCTCTAGTCCTTCTCTTCCTTTCCTGTTGTAGGTAATGACACTAAAGGTGGGCAGTCAGCCTACAGAAATCTACAGCCCAAGCACCATCATAAAATTTTTAGAATTTTGTATTAGAAAAATAAGGGTCCTGAGTGATCCGAACCCCATTTAAGGGAGATGTTAAAATGAGGTTCATGGATTAAAACCACCTTTCATATTATATTTGTTGTCCTACTTTTAATTTTGCCTGGCGTTATTTCATTTAACCTTAATGCTTGTTCTCCCCAGTTATGTAAGTCTAGGAACCAAACCCCAGCCAACATTATGTTTCCTGGACAGATTGAATTAGCCACCTATTAACCTTTACAGAAGTCACTCTTTGAAAGTCAAAATTTGAAGATCCTTGACAAGTGTTGGCTGATGGTTTTCCCCTCCATCCCTTCCTGTTGCCTGTAACGGCCGGACATCTCAGCTCATTTGTTATTGTCTCCCTCCTCTGTGGGACGCGACTTCCTAGGAAGGAGCCTTCTTAGCAATGTGGGACCACATCCTGAACATAAAAGGGCTACTTTACACATACTTAAATTCACAACATGTGTTCATTAGCAACAATTTCTATGAAATATCTTGATGAAAAGGGGGAAATGCTAAAGAAAAATTCTGAGATGTCTTTAAGTAATATAAGGGCTGAAGAATGGGGGAAGATAGAGAAGGGACTGTAATTAGTCAATAGCCACAGGCTGGAGGCAACCAGACACTCCACATTCCTGGATGAAGTCATTTCTGCAGCCATCCACCAGTGCATCCCTGTTGCTTGTGAATCAAGCCGGACCATCATCAACCAATCTGAGAGCCTTCTCTGCGGACCAACCACCTATCCGCCGACTTTCCCGGCTTTGCAGTAGCCCATCTGCCTTATCTATAGCTTTAGAAAGCTTTCTTTCCTTGAGACCCTTTACAAATGTTCGGTTTTTGAGTCTTGTGGATAAGTTGTTCCTGTTAACCGGCCTTGCTGCTGGTGAAGCAGAAACTTACTGTCCCAGGACTCAGTCCTTTTCTGGCTGCATCAGTAATGGCTCAGTTAACCTTATTTCAGAGATGTCTTGGTCTCTATAGAGTTTCTGATTTGTCACATGCACTTCACATGTGGGGCCAAGATGAGGACAGCACAGAACAACGTGGGTGGTTTTGCCCTCTTGGGACGACTTCTCCAACTGGGGGTTTCCCTCCTTCAGTTTCACTCTTGGGGCCCCCAACTCAATGGAAATTCTCACCAGGTTCTTTTTACAGGTTGTCCTCTTTGCCTGAGAGAGCCCTGCCCACTGTTCTGGACAGCTCTTTCAGTGTCTTTCAAACCCCAGGTCAGCTATCAGCGCCTCTGGGAAAATCTTTCTAGACTCCCTAGAAGCAACCATTCTCTCCTCTGGAATGAGTAACCATTCATCCTACTCATATTTCTTATCTTGGTTCTTATCACAATATATTCTGATGCATTTTGTGACCCCCTGGCAACTGTGAGCTTCCAAGGACTGTATAGCTGTTGTACTATATATTTTCCAGTACAGTGGCTGACAAAACTTGACATTCAACAAACGCTCCTGGCATTTGTCTACCATTCATTAACCTTCTCCACACTTGTCTCTCACCTGCGCCAGGAAACTCAGCAAGCTTGTTAGAACTGTGGATATCATCTATGGCAGTGATAAGCAAGGGATTTTTCCAACAGTGATGATATGAACTTCAGTGTGTACTTTAGTAATTCACTTTGGTGTTTTTAAGGCCTTTATTCCATGATTTTTCCTATGTTCTGGCAGAAAAAGCTGCCAGAAAGCTTGGCTCCAATAGTTTAGGTCTCGTTGCATGGACACAAAATTAGAGACCCTAGCTGTCCTCTGAAGGAAATTACAACTTGAGAAAGGGAAATATCCATGTTAAATTTCAAAAATAGAGAATGATATTCAAGAACAATACCTCCTAACTAAATGTGGGATTTTGGGGGTGATTATTAATTGGAAAGCAGTATGAATAATTTTCAAGATGTTGATACTTTTGCCCCGGTGTACCCCGTTCTGGGGTCTGATATGTAGAGATGTAGCTGGGTCTGCTAGAGAGGGTCATCCTTCAAAGGAGCTGCTCCTTTCGTGACACTTGACTCTACTGTTGGGCTTGAGATTCTCTTCTTGGGCCATGTAAATACTTACTGATGTTTCTAGTAGTGAACATGAACCAGTAGCCTGCTTGGTACAATTTAAGATTTAAGAAGCCACTTTCCCTTGCACTGAAGATTAGTGACAGTCATTAAGTGGACAGCCTCCTACTTGATCTTGTGGCATCAAAAATTCTAATATGACTGCAAGATTAGAAAGTGGAGCAGAAAATCCCAAGGTTTTAGAAATGAGGAGAAACTACCTTTTCTCTTTCTGCAGCAGTGGAGAAGTCGAGTTTCTGGTGAGCCAGGTCGGAATGCAGTAGGCAGCTCACCTGGGCTGCCCACTGTTCACTGGGAATTCGGAAAGTGAGGAGGGGCGTGTGTCCTGGGCACAGAACTCAGGATTCACCGACTAAGGTTTTAAGGTTTGGTGATCACAGTAGTTTTTGGAGCACACTTGGAACAAAGCTTTCCTTTCAACTCAACTAAGTTAAGAATTTGTGATGATTTACACAAGGAGCACCTTTTAGGTCACCATTGCTCCATTGATGGAGGAAAATTTGCCAAAACAACAGAAACTGAAAGGGGGGTTCTTCAGCTACCCGATTCACTCATTCAAGAAGAGAGGACACAAGAGCTCCAGCGGCGAAGTTTATTGCCTGAAAGACAGAATGGCGTCTCTAAAGGAGAGAGCGGCCGCGGCAGCAAGCGGGAAGCTGCTTACAAAGGAAATTGAGCGGGAAGTTGGTCCCGTGACTTCTATGCTTTACAAGGTTCAGGAAGAGGGGATGCTGATTGGATGGTTTAAAACAAGTATGTCTTGTACATTTTCCATAGGTTGAGCTCAGCTGGTGCCGAGTTGCTGGCTGATGTAACATATAAGGTATGTAGATACCATTTATGATAAAGGTAGGTTACCTTTGCCCTTTATGGTCGGGTGGCCAGTCGTTGCTAGGGGAACTATCTAGGATGAGGGTCACTGGAACAGTGGGTGGTTTTTCCAGTAACTGGAACACAGTTTTCTTAGAACTAGGTCAGGGGTGAGGCCTTGGGGCGATTCAAGGCTGGGGTGCAGCTGCTGCAGGTGATAAAGGGGGCGGGGGGCTTACTATGCCCGGAGGCAGTTCTGGGTTCTAACAGAAACGATGTAAATAATATCATAAGATACACATTTAACTCATTTAAAGCATTCAAAAAATAAAGATAGCATTTCCCATTACTATAGCACATTAGTTTTCGCAAACCAAAAAACACTACCTGAAAAGAAGTTCCCTTTATCCCCTGAAAAAAAAAACTCCCAAAAGCCACTTTCTGAATATTTTGATGTACTTCATCTTTTCAAAGTGCCCTTTTCAACTATTTATGATGATCCTGTGCAAGACTTTTGAATCCTGCACTCGATATTCATTACAAGCATTTCCCAGGTAATTTTTTAAGCAAGGAAGGGATGATATTTGTTTGTAGAAAGAAAACGGTGGCTGTGGTCCTCAGCCTTAATGATTAATAGCTCGGCACTGCCCGCACGTCGTCAGGGGCGCTGGGCGCCACGTGGACGAGGGCTACGGTCCCCCACCCGCTTCCGCGGGAGAGGACAGCGGGCCGCACGGCGCGCGCAGGGGCCCAGGCGGCGGGGAATGCCTCGCTTCGTCTGAAGAAGTCAGGGGAGGCTTCAAGAACAGGGTGAGATTTGTCTCAGAAACGACCAGGCCTCCTTCCCGGGGGCCGGGCCGAGACCCAAGGTGGCGACCCCGGCTCACGCTGGCGCCCACCCAAGGAACCGGGACCCTCTGCGTTGGGAACCACAGGAACTTTCTGGGCCCAAACTGAGCAGAGGCTGCTTTGCAGTCACCCGTACCGCGCCGCCAGGTGACTCCCCTGCCGTAAGGGCTAAGTCAGGCGGTATGGGGGAACTGCGCTGTGAACTTCATATGGAGAATCTTTGATATTTTTTACATGGATTTACTAAGTCGTATCAAATAAATTGTGTTCCTCACAAAACTATAATAAGTTTTTAAAAAAGCGTTTTTAAAAAAATGTGTAACTTAAAAAAAAATTGAGATGTAGCTGACATGACATTAATTTCAGACATTCAGCATGATTGGATACTTGCATTTGTGGTTGGTAAAAAGACCACGTCTGTTAACATCCATCATCACCACACAGTTACAAATTTCTTTGTGATGCGAACTTTTAAGATCTACTTTGTTAGCAACTTTGAAATACACAGCAGGTATTAACTTTAGTCACCACGCTGATTAATACATGAAGTTTGTACCTTTTGATTCCCTCCACCCATTTCACCCACACCTTCCAGCCTCAGCCTCTTGGAACCACCAATCAATCTTTCTCTGTGTCTATGAGGCTGGTTTTTTTTTTTAGATTTTTTTTTAGATTCCACATAGAAGTGAGATCACACAGTATTTGTCCTTCTCTGACTTGGCTCACTCAGCATAGTGTCCTCATGGCCCATTCATGTCACAAATGGCAAGACTGCATTCTTTTTTATGGCAGAGTGTATATTATACACATTTTATCTCTTCATCCCTTAGTGGACACTGAAGCTGATTTCCAAAACACCTTTCTTAAACATCTGTCTTTTCATAGTTCTATGCTTCAAAGTCATTCAAATTAATTCACAACAGGTTATTATTGTTATGTACATTTATTATGCACCAAGTATACTGCAGTGGTTGCTATATAAAAACAATTATTGATATAGTGTCCCTGCCATTGAGCTTACAGTCTAAAATGAAATACAACAAGAATGCTGTAAGCGTACCTCAAAATTTCCTTACCTCAGAAATGGTATTTTGGCAAGTAAGTGCCGCAAAATGACCTATCATTTCAGGTACAATGTTAGTAAGACTTTGAACATGATCCAAAGAATGTTTTACTTGTACCCAGATATATTCACCTATTAATATTAGGTTTGGTAAGAAAAGAGCACTTAGGAATTCAGTAAGAACAATGAATTATTAAAGCAAAGATACTTATTTACTAGCCTGAGTTTTTCCACAGTCAGGCAAAGCCCCACGAACAATATTATGAACTAAGCCAAGTCTGTTTTCTAATACACTTACAACTTGTCAGCTTCTTCCTTCCTTCCCACAGGTAAGGGCTCCAAGGAAGAAAAAATACTTACAAGGCTCAACTAGCTGAACTTCCAGGAAATATTCCTATTTCAAGAAAGGAGTGAGCAAAGACAGCAGCGGGTGCCCCTGTTTGCAGGAGGGGCCTGGCTGCATAACAAGAGGCAGAAACAAAGCTGAGTCGGCCTGTGGTGACTGGAGAATAGGGCTGTCATCAAGGTGACTACGAATATGGGTAAATTAGTTTTTCTGCTCCATATTTCTGTTCTTAGAGGTATTTAAGAATTTAGCATCAAGACGATATACTGTCAGTCCTGTACTACTTTGCCTGTATCCACAGTGTAATATTAATAAGTACTTTCAAGGTTTTTATGCTGGTCATTATATTAGTTGACAAAGGCACACTGAAGGGACTTTGATTCTTGCTGTCAAATGAAAAGATTGTTTTAAACTTCTGAGCACTTACCATCTTAAACTATATATTTTGATGATTTTCAATAATTTATAATTCTTAGAACTGTAAAAGAACACTAAATAATAAAGCAGTTGGCTATAAATTATTTGAAAACCAAAAAGGAGTTTACTCTGTAAAGAACAGGCATGAACTTTTAAAAATACATGCACACAAATATTTAATGGCCGAGTGGGAGCATCCTGAGATTTTTTTTTTTTAACAGCAAAATAGTACTTCAGCTATTTTTGGAAAAAACAGTCATTTTTCCCTAGATGTCCATCTTGGCAACTTTTAAGTGATAACACAGCAGCAGCAACATTTTAAAAATGTTCAAAATTTCTTTACACAAGTTTATTGAGAAGTAATAGTCCAGAAACTTCAGGATAAAATTTTGATAAAGTAGAATAATTCACTACTTTTCACCTAAAACTGACATTTAAACATCCCTCTTCCAAATTAAAAGTGTCATTTATACCTCCTACTTAAAATAAATAAAACTCAATTTATTATGAGATTTGAAAAAAAAACTTGAAATACATATTAGCATCATTCTCTTCTAATAAGATGACAAAAATTTCAATGTGTTTCTCAGTAAAAGAAAAAGTTTTTAAAAAATAAAATCATAGCTGTGATAAATGAGTTTGGGTTTATAATTCTCAGTTACTGCACTAATGTTTATTTGGTGCTCAGGGAAACAGCTAGAATTCCTGATCAAAGCATATATTTTTCTAAGGCAAGGCAAGTTGGCTATGTATGAAGCATAAATGTTAGCATGATTATAAAGGCAATCTGACCAATATGTATACATTCATTTTTTAAAGTGATACATTACAAGCTACATAAAATTTAATTCATGTCTTGTTGTAAGACTAACTTTGACCTTAAGCTTAGAAGCATAATTGCTGTAACACATTAAAAATACTTCATTTTTCCAATATTGTAAAGTATACTGTATTTTCAAATACCTAGTATAAATTTTTTTGCACAAAGTTTAAAAAGTCATACCATTAGCAAGCTAGAACTACTGTGTTAATTGTATGAAAGAAGTTCAGAAGGAGAACAAAATATAAAACTAAGCATAACAATTACTGCATTTAATAAAAAACAAACAAAATCAAGTAGTTCTGAATACATTTGTTTCCTGTCTTAGTAATGTGTATATCCATTTTACAGCTATTAGTCTGATAAACATATTAAGATTCTGTAAAATTTGTTTTTCATCGTTGGTTATTTTTCTTCCCTATATCCTTCCCAACAGAAGCTGGAATTTTCTGTTGAATAGAGTGAGTTAATGTTTCTATTTTTTATTTGAGTCAATAAAAGCTCTTTACTTTCATTTTTAAAAGTTATATTAATTTTGGGGGCCTTAATTAAAATTTAACATTTAACCATGTGTTTTTGCTATTTAGTCTACATCTCAACAGACTGATAAGGGTTATTAACAAAGGCAAATCTTGATTTCTTCTGTGATTATAAATTGTTTTTCTTTTTTAATGAGGAAAAGGAAATAAGAAAAACCATTCATATAGGTCCCCTTCATTCTCAACTCTTTTGAGATACAGCCTGAAACAAAGGTGGATCAAGTCAAGTAATGTTGGTAACCTCTTACGTTTGCATAGAAGAGAAAACATAAAATAAAGGAAATTATTTCCTTCCTAAGGTCTCAGCTAGTTTCTTAAGTCTTTTCTTCAGCTCCAGTGGAAATTTCTCATAGCACTTCTTACAGACTGGTTTCATGTCAAACTCCACAAATTTATTCCTAAAGATAAAAAAAAAAAAAAAAAAGAAATCAGTGGAAATGCATACAACACAGACATCTAAATGTGAAGTAATTTTATTGAAGGAAATGAAGATACTATATGATGCATGATGACATCTATGTTCATGTTAGCAGAAAACTGTAATTCTAACCTCAATTCTTGTCATTGTACTAGGTATAAAAATGTCACAGTATCATTTGAAGAACTCATCCTTATAAAATTAATCCTATACATTTATCTGTGTAATACAGACTCTTACATTTCAGTCAGTGCTATATATACAGGAAATTTAATGTACACATAATTCAGGTAAGTAAAGTCAACCATGTTTTAATGAACATTTGAAGAATACTTTAAAGAATAGTTCTTTAAAGCAAAGACTGCATTTCTGTAATTTGAATGACCCTCTCCTTACTGAAGGTGAAATGATCTTACTTAGTATTTTAATTAGGTAGTGATGAGGTTTGATCTTTCCTGGCATAAAATGGCTTGCCCCTCCACCCCCAACAACAACAAAAATCATCTTTAAAAAATCACCAAAAGAAAAAAAATCTAAAATCGTAATGGGTTGTTTTGGTTGGTCATCTGACAGAAAGGGTGGTAGGGGAGATAGAAGAAGATTTTTAAGCACTCCTAAAGAACACAGGTGAGCCAGATTGCCTGTGGTTACAATTGTGATTAGCAGATGTACGGAGAACTCAATTCCTCATGAAAGCTAGAGCTATACACATTATCAATGTAAAACAGTTCTGGAAAGGACAAGTTTCCAGCTGGCCTCCTAACTATCTGTAATGCATTTCCAAAAGGCAATCACAACAAGTTACTGCTGAAATTTAGGGTCTCTAATTGTGAATTGAGTAAATGCACAACTTTATAACATGTTTGTTTTCTCTGAAATTACATTTAGAAGTATTTGTGGAACAAGTCTAGTGGTACACTGTTGACTATAATGAATGAGTACATCTGCTCATAATTTTAAAGAACAATGTTAATTCCTAACCAAATACTTAAAACAAAAATTCCTTCTTTTTTAAAGCACCAGATGGGAATTATTTTCTGTTTTTTCACAGAGATTCTAATGCTGATAGTAACTCAAATGATAATTAGATTTCAATTTTCAGTTTGATTTAAATAGTACCCACTGAGTTAAAAGTTTCTCCTAAAGTCATCTGAGAACAAAAGCTATTAAAATTGCCTTTTTTTATGAAGCAAATAAAGTATCACTGATTTCAGAGATACTCCTAAGCAAAACTTTCATTGTTTTAATTTTATATTTGATTTTTAATTCATTTTTATAGGAGGATACATGAAAGCTCAGCAATAAAGAACTTGTCGAGCTAGAAAACAATGGTAACCAGGAAGGACAATCATTCCAGCCATTCAAAAGACTTCAAAGATTGAACTACTTCCCACAAAAATCAGGAATGAAACAGAGTTTGAAAACATCATGATGCATATGGGGGTTGTGTGAAAGCACCCCAACATACAGCAGAGATAGGAGGTGGTATCTTGTATGTTCAGTAGATGGTCTTTGCTTAGATAGGGAACAGCCTATCTATCATAAAAGATTCACTTTAATACAGTACTTAGAACATGCAACACTTGGAATTGCACAATTATTTTAGGCAAAGAAACCAAAAACCAGGATTTTGAAAGCTGTAATTATTAGTCAACACTACTTAAAAACTTTTCCCAGTATCTATTAAGAAACTGGAGTTCTTCCCTTTGGATTCACTTAAAAAAAATCTACACCATATAGTAATTTTAAAAAAGAGACAAGGGAGTCTACAGATTGAGGGAAATACATGAAGTACAAGCCACTGTTAAGTGTGAACTGTATTAGCTTAAGCTTTATACTTTTAATAATTATGCAAAAGGACCAACTTTACTCAGGATAAATACTTGTATTTCAATCTCTAATAAGCTACAAATACATGTCCAAAGGAACCAAAAAAAAGCCAAAGACAGGAACAGAGCCAAGATGCGTTCTGCAGGACTGACCAAAGAAGACAGAGGACGATGACAAGAGACAGAGAGGTTCACAGACAGACTGGCTTTTTCTTTTTCTGCTTGTCCTTATCCTTTGCTTCTCTCTCCCGTTTGGCAAGTCGCCTCTTAAATTCTTCTGGCATTTTCTCATAACAGTGTTTGCAGACTGGTTTTAGGTCAATTTCAACAAACTTATCCCTTTGAGCAGGACAAAGAAGGAATAGGAGAAAACACGGAACAGTTAAAGGAAGAACCTTTGCCCTCAGAAGCCTCAACAGAAAGGAGAGAGAATGAATCAAAGAACTCTCTTCAAAAACTCTTTCTAGAAGCGCTACCCCCGAGTTTCCAGTCCCAGGGGCTCACACTGGACCCAACAGTGGACTTACTTGAGTGTCAGTTTAGTGTTGCAGGTGGAGCAGGCAAAGCAGCTCACGCACCAGGCCTTGTTGAGAGCGGAGACCACTGGAGGGGAGGCAAGACAGCTGGTCACAGACGGGATGGAGCTGGGGGCTTAAATCTACAACTCTAAGGCAGAGCTGAGGTTATTTCCACAGCATGTGGAAGAGTTTGCAGGAAGTTTTCTTGCAAAAGAATCACATAGCTAAAAATCTCAGTGCCATTAGTTAATGTTTATTGAGTCCATCTTATTTATTTAGTAAGGCTATTTTTTCATATACAAACCGAGCACTTAATTTATATCTCATGTGACTGTAGGCTTTGTCTTAGGGAAGGTTACTATTGCCTTTCAACCTCATTACAGTTCCTCTCTCCCTCCTGGGAAGCATATATGCGTGCCATGTCTTCACACCGAAGCTCATCGCCTCTCACCCGTGCACGGTGCAGCCTGCATTACGTCACTCAGATGGGCTTTCTGGCTCAGTGCCTGCCTACCAGCATACTTTCACCTCCTCTGCCCTACTGCCCCTGGCCTGACAAAGAAATATAGACTAGGTGAGTCATTTTTAAAAATCCAAATATTAACATATTCACCTGTAGGAAGGAGTCTTTCTTCCAAAGCTGACAAGAGCTTCCTTTGACAGCTTCTTTCACCTGGCAACCATCGCATGTAGGGGGGAGTGAAGTTTTATTTTCAATGGCACTAAAGATTACTCTCCTGAGCTGATCCTTTTGCAAACTGCACACGGGCAGTGTTTCAGAAAGTATTTCCAAGTTATGCTCTCTGCTAAGAGCCATGAAGCATGCTGAAAACAGGAATATTTAAAACTTTGCCAGGAAGTTTCTGGCAGAATTGTGCTAGCAACTATTAGCATACAACAGAGCTGTTTCCCTGTTCCAGTCCATCACCCTGCCTAATCACCACAGGACAAGGGTGGTAAGTCCTGCAAAGGTCCACAGGTAACTGCTAGGTTTTAGCATCTGCAGGGTTAAAGTTCCTACCTACCTGATGAAACTGCTCTTAATATAACCCTGCCCTACAGCTTCCACATTACGTAATTCCAGGGGATGGAAAAAGAAACTGACCTCAGGGTCAGCCATGAGCCACTCCCACAATTCCTGCTGTAACAACCGTGCAGCACTGGCCTAAAGTAGTGCCTAAATGAGTAACAAATCCAACTCTTTGGATGTTATCATGTCTGCTGTAGATTACTTAGGAAAAATGCCAGAGAAAGAGAAAAATGAATGGATAACAATCACATTCCAAACAATAGCAATCATAGCCTCTTTCAATTTTCACATTACCCAAGTGCTCGTGTCACAATGGCACCATATAAAATCCCCATAGACACTTACCATCACCTTCTATAACACGGTTGCAGTGGAAACAAACATCACCAAATAGCTGAAAATAAAAACAAAAGGAAAAGTTAAGATGTGTTACAACTAAGTTTTAGAACACCAAATACTTAACATAATTTCAGTTCCTTCTACCACTTAAA
Source organism: Phataginus tricuspis (assembly GCA_029783875.1). NCBI lineage: Eukaryota > Metazoa > Chordata > Mammalia > Pholidota > Manidae > Phataginus > Phataginus tricuspis. The sequence continues at coordinate 24,587,994 of JAQQAC010002629.1, read as the reverse complement.
AACAAGTGGCTGGCTACTTAAAATTAGAATTTAGCATTACTAGAGAAAATCAGAAAAGTTCATTGACTAGTTTTTACTTCTTACAATGCAAATAATTTACTTTTCATCACTATCAAAAACAGAAAAAGGCTCTGGAAATGTTCCAGACTTGAGAGGGCTAAAGGAGCATGACAGCCCCGAACTGATCCAGTATTAGAGGAAGAGCTTGTTGTAAGGACATTACTGGGTCAAGGACAAAATGGGAATAAACAGATAAAAGTATTGTATCTATACCAATTAACTGTGGTTACATAACAGAGTTCCACATTCTTGGGAAATCTACATGGACTTTTTAGGGATGTTTTTAGAGAAAGAGTGAGTACATGCAAATGATGAGGCAAATGGTGAGCCCGAGGGAAAGGTATAAGGTGTTCTTTATATTTTTATGTTACTACTTTTCTGAGTCAAATTCTGTCCCAAATAAAATGTTAAAAACAAATCTCACAGTTCACTGTACATTTTACAGAAGATTTCCTTGTAATTAAGCTATTGATAAGTTCAAATTCATAAAAGTCTATCTCGTGTCCAATGAGTATGATCAGTACCTGGTTATAGTGGGTTTCACAATATGCCAGGCCCTTCCTTTCATAATGGCGATGTCCAAGAAATGGTTTTTCACACTTGGCACAAACAAAATGCTGAAAAAAATTGCTAAAGGTCATTTTTGAGTTACCATATTTTATTTATTTAGTAAGTTAAACTATCTTCAGGGAAGACACATGGAAATCTGAGATAGTCACTCATCTGGCCACAGGTAACCCTGCGGCTCCTCAGTCTCACTGAGTCAAGCCACCCGAGCCTGACAGTTTATTTCACACGCAGCCCAGTCCAACCACATGGAAGGAGAAAAGGGGGTTCCCAGCAGGAGCGTCTCCAGGGTGGGGCCGCTGCTGGCTGTGGACCATGACCCTTCCTGCCTCAGGAGGGCCTGAACAAAAGCACAAGTCCTGTGGCATGACTGAGGGACCACAAAAGCCATGCATACTCTGTATTCCTTATTTTCTACATGTCTTAAAAGTCCGTATTTAATCTTCAGAATCTCCTAGTCTTGCTAGCACATCTGAATTATGGGACTTCAAAACTGGTCACTGCTCCACCACTTACTCACCTCCACATGCCACTGCTTGCCCATGGCATTGACCACACGCCCTTCAATGGGCCGGCGACAAGCGCCGCAGATGGGGACCCCCATTTTATCATGGCATGGCAGGCAGTAGAGTTCCCCCTTCAGCTCCCGGGCATCAGCAGTGAGCTCCTTCCTGTCGGGAGAAACACCCACCTGAGTAACACCACCTTGAGAGAAACACAATCATGTGGCTGGTGTACTGTCAGGTTTTTGAAGTTCCTGCTCTAACAATCCCTGTAACTTCTTTATTCCTTCCTTAGTAGTGCTCAGAGTAACCTGAATTAGTAGGTGTGAATGGGTTTCAAACTCCATCAACAATGAGGAAATGTACGAGTGAGTCCGACCTAGGTCGTGTTGCTCATATTTACCATGCCCTCGTTTATTGTCACCTTAGAGCCCAGATGTATTCCTTAGACAGCTATGGAGAATCCCGCACTGGGGACAGACGCAGTGACACTATCTTTCCAAAATAACCCAATTACTAAAAATTATTTAAACTGTCACAAGCAGTTAAAAATAGTCAAGGGTCAATAGAAAAGTAACAAATGAAATGCCCAGAATTTCCCTTCTCTAAATGCTTAACTTCACCACTATTTTCAGTCTCCTGTATCAACGGACATTTTGCTGGAGATGAGCTCACTCAGCCAAATGGACTTGTTTGAATTCCATCTGCTTCAAATAATTCTGTACAGGTGCTAATGGAAAACGAGCAGAGGGAAATCCCACCAGAGGGAGGGGAGGCGCGAGAACAAGATGAGCCCAGAGCAGCAGCCACAGAACGGGCGGGCGCTCTAAGCACACCACAGGCGGTTTGCTTGACCCGCCTTCACTCTCCCCCAACTATAATTTAGCATGAGTTCATATTCATTAAAGTATCTTTTTCATTAAATTTTTATATTAGATAGAAAATTCAGAAAATCATAGCCTAACAATTTCATGTAACTTTTCCAATTCCCTTCAGATGTAAAGCAAAATTTAATAAACATAATTTAAGATACCACTCTATTACAGCTGTAAAAGTTAAACATGTACCAGGATGAGACTTTTAAAAGTTTTTTTTAAATTCTGTATTGGAAAAACATACAGATAAATACTATTTTGGGCTAACGGGATATTTTAACATGGACTGAATATTTAAAGGTGTGTGTAAGTACACGCATGTACGTACATGTACACACACACACCCACAGAGGGAGAGTGCGTGTTGTACACACACTTAAGTGGGTCAAGATTTAATCGATGAGTAAATGAAGGGTGTGCAGGTGTTCTTTATATCATTCTCCAGTAACGGAACATAGTGGCACATGGCCTTTTATTTCCGTTACTTGTGCAATAAAAAGGAAGAGGTCACAGCACCCGCAGTTGGCACAGTTGAAGTGGTCCGGATGGTAAGGGTCGTTCTTGAATATCAGAGGCTGCTCATCGACAACGGCGTGGCATTTTTGGCAGATGTATTTTCCCAGGCCTCTGGCTTTTTCAAGATTGTGACAGGAGCGGCACAGATGTCTGAACAGAGCCAAAATTTTTTTAGAAACAAATCTAAAATCTAAGTTTCTTCCTAAAAATTAAAAAGAAACATGCTTCCCGTATCTCTGAAAAGAAATTAAATAATGTCTTTAAAAATCACTGCTGGCTTAACAGAGCAGAGTCAAGCACCACTTTTTAGATGAAAAGTTCTTTACTCCCACCCAGATGATCCAAGGCTTGAGAAGTACCATCCGAAGGCGGGCGGGCGGGG